>PQWD01011740.1:0-20692 GCA_019425675.1 Leucinodes orbonalis
TTTATCAAAAATTGTACCATTAGAATAGACACATAATTCGTTTGATCAATACTTATGATTGACTTTCCTACCATTTTAACTTTTCTAACTTCTTTATCATGTTTATAATTAGAGAGTTCATTTTTAGATCTTAAATCATAAAATTTGACAGTTCCATCGTAAGAACCTGTTGCAAAATTAATACCATTTTCAGAAAATGTAAATTGTGAAAAATTATCTGTATATTTCATACTACTGACAATACAAGGGTCTCTTTGATCAATAAACTCAATCATATTATTACCACAATACCCAATAAGACCATGCTTAGTATTTATATCTGCAGACATTACAACTTCTAAACTTGTATTATAAGAATCATTAAATTTACCACCTATAAGATCAAATCTAAATATTTCTGAAGACTTACCACAAGCCAATAATTCGCCATTGAATTTATTTAGTTTTAAATCATAGCACATTTTAGGCATTCTAATTTTTTCATGCATACCATATTTAACATGAAATTCAACATATCTATCTACTCGAAGAAGTGCAAGTTTTTCACAATTTTTATCTATTGAAATAATTTTTAGAGGTTCTGCTTCTAAATGTCTATTACTTTTCTGTGCAATATTTATAAGATCATGTATTTTAACAGAGGGTTTATAAGTACCAATAGATGCTAAAAAATTACCACTTTCTGATATACTCATATCTAGACATGCCACAGGATAATCGAAATTTTTAATTATTTTAGTTTCTTTAAATTTCATAAAAAGGGTTTAGATCTTTTAAATAAATTTTACCAATAACTCTATATTACATATTTATGTTATTAAATAACTGTGTTATTAATTTATGTTATTAAACGTTTTGTATTGTTATATGAACATGTTTTTAAATATTTATATTTTATTTATAAGTATTTATATATTATAACTATTATATATTATTATTAACTGATTTTAAATATTTATATTATAATTATTTAAATAATTGTATATTAAATTACTACATTTTTCATTTCTCCATGTTAATATTTATTTAATATAATTTGTGGACAAAAGGTATTTTTTATTCAAAAATGACATTACACGAATATTATTTTTTTTAATTCTTTATGATATTTAAGTCTACAAGATTTTCTATCTTTAGATTTAAATAATTCAGAAATTAAAGTAAATTCCAAACCACACAAAGACAGTGCTTCAAAGAAGTATTCTGTTTCCTGTCTAGACCATCTACTTGATCTCCTTTTTTTTGTGCAATATGTAGCTGATGTAACTAAATTTGTATCTTCTACAACTTCCATATCCTCCTTTTTATTTAGATTAATAAACATCTCGTTGTCATCTAAAAATATTTCTCCATTTACAATTTTCAAAACATCATCTTCTTTGTCTTGTACTTTTCTTATTTCTATTGATTTTTTTTTAATTTTTTCTGTTTCTTTAAAATTTGAATTATTGAGATAAAAAAGTAGCTTTTTTTCCATTGTGAAATTAGAGGGTATTAAAAATATTTTTGTTATATTAAATTTGTATAAAAGAACTGTATTATATTCTATTTGTATAAGATATTAGTGTTATATTTAATTTGTATTATATCTAATATATATAAAAGAATTGTATTATATCTTATATAAAATATTAGTTATATCTAATATATAAAAAATTGTATTATATTCTTATATATAAATATTAGTGTTATTTTAAATATGTATAATAGATTTTTATTATATTAAATATGTAAAATATATTATAAAACACACGTCAATTAGTATTAATCTTTTTATTATACTCATTCTAGTTTTTTATATAACACAATAATATTATAAACTTTCATTTGAGGTATAACAATACATATGTACTAAAGTATTTCAAAATTAAACTTAAATAAATTCTAACACCATTTAATAAATTTTTATTTTTAATATAACTTTATTTAAATTAATTTTACATATCTTTTATTATAATTAATAAAATCTTTATCATTTTCCAATATCTTATTTATCTCTTCTGGGTCTTGTAATAACATCACCTTACTAGTGTAGTCTTTAAATCTAATAATCCCCAATACTTTAAACTTTTGTAACAAATCTATAAAATCAAAACCCAATAAAAGACAAAGAATGACTCTTACAAATCCAATCAAAATTCTTATAAATCTCATCTGGTGAAAAATCTGAAATATTACAAAGTACAGAAAGTAAAACCTTTTGATATTTGCTTAAACAAGGTAATATCTTGTATGTTAAAGGTTTTACAGATTCATTAATTTGCAAAGATAAAGCTTTTGAATTCTGAATATTATCAATCAAATTAAAAGCTTTTCTTACATCTCCGCAAATTGAAGCAACTCGTCTTGAGATCAACTCTACGTCAAGAACACTTTTATTATTATTTATTTGTAATAATCTTTTTTAATTTACTGTGCGTGTATGGCTTGAAATCCACCCTATTTTTACCAATACGACTACAAACTTTAGATTCAAAATGTTTTTCAGGTAGATTCATAGTATTAGAAATACAAATTAATAATTTTATATTGTCTAGATAAATAAAATCAGTTACGTTATAAAAATAATCTTGTTTTTTTGTAGTAAGTAAATCTATTTCATCTATAACGAGAATATGTGGTGTATTGCAATCCAAGAAATGTTTTCTGATAGAAAATAAAAAATTTTTACAATAATTTTTTTCACAAGGTATTTTATTGTAAATTTCTTTGTATAAAATAGCTTTTTGTTTTAAATGTCCTGCGTTGATGTACATATATTCTATATTGTTATTTTTTAGTACTTCTTTGATTGTATGTGTTTTACCAGAACCAGGTACACCACTTATAAAAATTGTAGAACTATTTCCGTCTTGTATAAATTTTTTTAATTTTAAGTCTAACGTTTTAAATTCTTGCTCTCTACCGGTAACTGTCATAATGTTAAAGGGGTGTGTAAATAAAATGAATAGAGATATTAGTTACACATAAAAATTAATATAATTAATTTATTATATATACAAAAGTATATAAATGGTAATATTAACTTAGAACTATTATGTGTTTAATTAAAATTTGATACATGTGGAAAACCTTCCAACATTAAGCAAACATTTTAAGGATAACAATCAATGTATGTTATTAGACTATATTTTTACCCGTATTGTAAACAGTATTAATTAAATATATCAATCTATATTAGTTTTTAGACCATAAACAAAAATAATACAAGTTAATTTTTATGAGAACATAACAAATTCTGTAAATTATAGTATGGTAAAAAAGATAATCTTCTTAATAATAATAATTAATAGTTTATTGATTAATTCTTATTGGAGAAACTTCAGCTATTGAATAGAACACGCTATGTTTTACTTATATTTTCTTTCTTCGTCATCACCATTCTTCATCGACTAACTTATTTATACTCTCAGCTGATTAACTACTATACTCATTAATTTTCTGCATAGAAAACTCCCCTTTCCTCAATCTTAACTTTTGCGCATTATTGAGCGCCAGCATACTATTAGAGCATTGCTACATAGGAGAATAGTTACTACCCCGTAAGGATAATTTACAGAGCCGACAACTGATAGAGTATGCTCTATCAGACCAGAGTTTTACTAGGACTTGTGGTCGGGATAAGCGGTATGAGTCTAATTATCCTGGTGGACTTTCACCACCCCACGCGAAATGCTAGAGCTTCACCTTCCCTGTGGGTCTTCAGATATAATTACTTACTATAGGTCTCCAAATAGGACCTACAAATGTTTTTCTCAACTACGGCAATTGTAGTGCCGACCTACAAGGAAGTATGCCTCCTTCTACCTTATAGGACATTTACAACCCTTAGTCGACGCTTACGATATGACTTACCGGCAATTATTTATTGACATTTGCATTGTCAATGCTTGCATTTTATACAAACAATTCGGCACCGCTGGGATTCGAACCAGGACCCTGAGCATGAGGCTAGCATCACGACGACTGAGCTTTCGGTTCCTATTTTATGTCTAAATCTTTATATATTTATTTAAACTTAAACATTTTCAAGTACATTATTGCTTGAGCAAAACTTGCATTACTTTGATTTACGAATTGTTCAATTTTACAGGACATTTTTCTGCTGCATTATTTGTTTTATTCCTTAAAGTTCTATAATAAAACATGCCTTTTTACTTTACAATGTTCTTGTTTTCGACAACCAATTTATCACTTTATAAACATGTAAAATATCAACTGCAGAGTTGTTAATGTGCATAATTTTTTTTATGTATGTCATGAATGATGTAAATCTGCATAACTTTACTAAATGAAGCTTAAAAATCCCATCCATCATTACGCGTAACCCTTCGTAAAAATTCAATATCACATAATATAATCCATTTATCTCCTTGTAATTCTCTTGTGAGCAAAAAGTTAATACCCCTAGGTAATTTAAACTTGACTGAATTGAGTATACCGGTAAATGGCATGACGTATGACTTCCACCTTTATAGAGGCTTTTATATTATCAAATGACACAATTCTAGCAAATGTGTCACTACCAAATTTACACTTTTCACACAACGTTATGACGATATCAGTATAAAGTTCATCAGTTGATAAAAATGGCAATTTCATCATTTTCTTATGCATAATGATTTTTACTGTAGATTTTAAAATAACATCAAAATCATGATTATACATATGATACCTGTTAATTTGAACAAGGTTAACTAAAGATTGTTGATCTTGCTTTATACAATGTATATGAGCATTTTATATATTTTGTCATTGTTGATTTAACCTTAACACCTTTAGACAAAATTGTTTATGGCTGGAATTTCGATTTTTAATGATGAAAATACTTAATTAGGTATTTAAGCTTTAAAATAATCTAGAAAATAGTGTACGTTTTGGGAAGGTAAATTAAATTTTAATTAACCCTTTTAATGGTACTAATCTTTATTATTTTAGGTCCAGTTTTTTTAATTAAGAATAAAATAAGTTACGAATCATCTAATTGTAGTTTGACATTATTTGTTAACAAACAAAATTGTGAGTCACTAAAAGAAAAGTCTAAAAAAGAAGATTTTATAAAAAATAATGTAGTTAAAAATCAAGACGATTTTTTAATTGATTATAATAATTTTCGTAGTATGTTACAAGAAAAAGAATACGACATGCTTAGTTTCTTAATAGACGAATGTTTAAAAGACAAGACTGATATTTTTTGTGCGTTATTAAGTAAAGTTGAGTCTGGATACAAGTTGTTAAATAGTATGAAACGCGATAGAAGGTCAATAAAGAGGCAAAAGAATGATATTATTAACCTTTCAAAAGAGGAAAGAAAAAAATTTTTTAAAATGCAAAAATCACTCCATAAAAGGTTTGAAAATCTAAAAAATGTTAAAAAAATATTTTTAAAAGATATTTCTTTTCAATTAAATATTCATATCAAAAACAGTAAACTGTTTTTTTACATTTTTATTTCCGATTTTATTATTGAGATTATTGATTTTATGATAATTAAATTAAGTATTACTAACATAGAATTGTATCATGTTTTAGCTTTAGAGCATTTGGAATTAAAAGGAAAAAATTTAGTAGATATTGTTTACACTATTGATTTGCCGAATATTATTTCGGATGCTTACAGAATGCATCTTACATGAAATACCTAGAGACAATTTAGAA
Organism: Leucinodes orbonalis; assembly: GCA_019425675.1. Classification (NCBI taxonomy): domain Eukaryota; kingdom Metazoa; phylum Arthropoda; class Insecta; order Lepidoptera; family Crambidae; genus Leucinodes; species Leucinodes orbonalis. Next base: position 5,659 of record PQWD01011740.1, read on the forward strand.
TTTTATAATTTGGAAAAAAACATGAAAATCGTAAATTCTATTCTAACAAGATTCTACAAAAATTTTGATAAATTTTTGAAATTTTATGACACAATACTTTTTAATTTAAGAAAAATTATTCATGATACAATTGTTAAAAATTATTGTAACAAAAAATGTAAATAAATTGTTTTGAACTACATTTTAAGTATCTTAAAAAAGTTATGTTTTTTAGATTTTGATTATAATGAACATATTTTTTTTTATCATTGTTATTTTGACTCTTCCTTAGTTTACTTCATATGCTCTAATTAAAAATACCAGTTCCCTTAGTTTTCCATCGAACTTACTTTCCAATGACTTTATATTTTCAAAGCCGTTATCACCTGCTTTAAGTCTATTATAAAAGTCAAAAAAGATGTTTTTTATTGTCTCCTTTACAGTTAAAGTACAAATGTGCACTTTTTACTAGAAGAGACTTATTTTGTACAAATTCTTAATGATTTTAGATTTTAACCCACTTATGTCTTAAAAATACATTTTTTCTGTTTTACACTTATAAATTTGTCCTAGTTCGTACGCTAATAGATTTTATTTTCTCATTTTTTTTGTAACCACACACATAGATTTTATAGATCTTTCACACTTACTTTTATTAAATTTATCTTCTTGTTAACCATATCTAGTACAAAAATCAAAGTCATTATTTGAGTTTTTATGTCTGTTTACAATTTTTAGCTTTTTCATTTGTTCATATTTCTTATTCTTTAAGGTTATTAGAACATTATTCATACTTAGTTCCAGTAAATACATCTTACATTTTTAATATGATTTTTAATATTCAAAATATATTATAAAGTTAAATCTTGTTGCCAGTGATCCATTGTTATTAATTTATTAAAATAGTGAAGGCACTTAAGTTTCTTACTTAAGATAATTTTTTTTTGTTGTGATATTGTTTTTCTTAAGCCGCAGCAAAGATTATTTTACAGAGAAACAAGATTCATTTATCGTTTTGTATAACTTTTCGTGTTTAATCTTGTTTTTTATTTTGTTAAATAAATAACTTGGTTTAAAAGACCAGTCGTCTTTACTAAAATTTACACTTTTATAGTTGTATTTCTCCATTGCACATTTGAAAATTGTAGGTGAAGTATACTTTCTATTTCGTCGATTTTAAAATGGCTTTTGCCTTTAAATGCTTTTCACCTGTTTTAGATATTATAGAGTTCAAAACTACATGCCATATATTACTTCTTTATTGACATCAAGCTGAGCCCATCTCTTATCTATTTAGGAGTGGCTTTTTTTACAGCATGGTTGTTTATAAATATTATATAGTACTAGTATCTACCTAATTTATCTATCAAAGTTTTTCTTCATGATCCAGTTCCCCATATAATTTTTCAGTGCGTTAACACGTGTTTATTTATGTCTTTAGTTAAATTATATTTTACATATTTTAGTAAATAATTCTGTTTTTACCTTATTTACGTTTCTTTGTGATTTTTAGATACTTATAACAATGTGTCCTTGAATTATTTCTTTTTTATTAAAAATTGAGATGGTTTTTTAATTAATTCTCTTAGCTATTTTGTTCTTTAACATAATGTTGTGATTTTAAATGCATAGTTTTAAAATAATAATTTACTATATATTTTTTAATTAATATTAATACAAAATTTTAATTTTTTATAGATGTACAACATATATTGTCTTTAATTTTGCTATGGTAAAGTGATAAATGAGTTTTACAATTTTTTAATTATAAAGTCCTAAGATACTAAAATATTTAAAAATGTTTATTTTAATTAATATCAATTATATTATATATTTGAAATTAATAAAAAAATATATTGTCATTAAGGTACTAACAAAAATTTAGTCCATTAATTCTGTCTATTTAAATCCGTATTTTTTTTAGTTTTTACATTTAGTATGTTTCATTGTAATTTGAAATTGAAATGTTAGATTTTAAAATTATATATTTAATTTTTATAATATCATTCTAAAGCTTTTACCCAAGGATATTTTTTATTCTATATTAAAATAATTTATAAATATTAATATTTTATCTAAAATAACCTATTAATCAAAAAAATATATAATTTTTTATTAAAACAAAACAACATGAAACGTGTTTTATCTTAAAACAATTTTAACTATTTAATTAAAATAAAACATAGAAAAAAAGTTATGTTATTAGAATCTTTTTTGGAAGTAATAAGAAAGATGAACTTAGATGCATACATAAATCCAATTACAGACGAACATTTTAATGAATTAATAGGGCCTAGTGATCAGAGAGTTCAAGAGCTCACAGGGTATAAAGGAACTTATGGTACAGCTATTACAGGAATAAGTAATGCATTTTTTACGTCTTACCAATTTTTAGATAAAGCTAAGTCGGAAGTAAAAAATTATGAAGTTATTGACGAATCTTCCGATGCAATGCGTAATTGGATTACGTCAAAAGGTATTAAACGAATTGGTATATGTTCCAAATTAGTACCTACAAAACATTTTAAAAAATTGTATTCTGAATTTAAAGCCGCAGGCGCACAACTTATTTCGTTTGACGACGATTTATTTGATACTGTATGGAAAACACGGCCTAAAAAAATTTTTAATACTATTTTTAATTTGCAAAATTACAAATTATCCAAATTTATAGATCCAAATTACATTAAACAATTCGTAGAGTTCAAAGTTAGCGATAAAAAAAAATATAATTTGAATACAATAATACCGGGCCGACGTTATAATAAAAAAATTAAGAAGTTGCAAGCTAATTTAAAAAAAGATGAAGGATTTGTAATATCAAATTTAGCAACTATAGCTTGGCTTACTAACTTGAGAGGAAGCGATTTGAAATACTCGGGATTATTTTATTCCTTTGCGTATTTGACTAAAAAAAAATTTATATTATTTTTAGGAAATCAAGTAAATCTAAAAGGAATTACTACACAAAAATATGAAGAATTTTACGATTTTCTTAAAGAAATAAAAGAAAAAAAAGTTTACATATCAGATAATACTAGTTTTTATATTTATAGTCTTTTAAAAAATCCTGAATATTCTGATTTAGTTGAAAGAGCAGAATATCAAACGAATCAAATTGAAACTTTTGGTTTTAAAATGTCAGGTGTTGCAGATGCAGTTTCAATGATTCAATTATTTACATGGTTAGAAAATTCAGATAAAGATCACACTGAGATAGAAATTAGAGACAAATTGTTGTCTTTAAAATCAAAACATGAAGGTTATTATTCAGAAAGCTTCGAACCGCTTATTGCGTCAGGTATCAATTCAAGTAAAATTTACCACCAAGCTACAGATAAAATACATACTAAAGATGAGATTTTACTTATTGACGTTGGTAGCCATTATATGTATGGTACAACAGATATAACAAGGACAGTATGTCTCGGAAAGCCATCCCCTGACATGATACGTTTTTATACCATTACGTTGAAATCTCTAATAAGAGCTAAATACATAAAAAAAAGTGCTATAAAAGGGAAGGAATTAGATGAAGCATTAAGATATAATTTTATAAAAATTGGTAAAGATTTTATTACTTCTTCTGGGCACGGTGTGGGGTTTTTTACTTATGTTCACGAAAGCTTTCCCAAATTGAGTTATGAAGATGACGTATTAGCATTAAAAAATGTTTTTACGTTGGAACCTTTCTATAGAGATTCTAATCTTGGCATAAGACTTGAAGATCTAGTATTACTAAATAAAAAAAATGGGTTTGTTTTGCAAACTAATTTAAGTTTTGTACCATATCAACTTAATTTGATTGATAACAATATGCTGACGGAGGTAGAAAGAAAGCAAGTAAATTTATACAGTAGAAAAATGAGAGAATTTTTGTCTCCGCTTTTCAAAGAAAACACAAAAGAGTATGCATTTTTAATAAAAAATACCGAAGAGCTGCCATTTGTCGAACAAACTAAACGTTAAAATAGTGACGTTAACAGGCAATATTTTATAGTGTTAATTCTCAGTTCAAAAAATAATAGTTTTATAGTGTTATTCATCAGTTCAAAAATAAATTAATTATATTAAATATGTAAAATTTAATCGCACAAAACTAAAAGCATGCGATGTTTATTGCAACAGTTTTACAAGTATACCTTAAATAAATTAATCTTGAAATTATAGCTATAACAGAATAATAGCATTTTTTAAGTAGCTTTAAATATATTGTTTTATTTTAACAAGTCAATAAAATTAATATGTTTAAAACAACTAGCTTTAAATAATTTGTTAATTTTTATGAAAGTTGAAACTGAATATTAAAATATAAAACTTTATTTGATATTAATTTTTTTGTTTAGTTAATAATAGTCTGATAGATATTCTGTGCGTTAGAATATCTAATTAATATTCTCTGTCTATTTTCTTTTATGTATTAAAGAGAAGTAAGTCAAAAATAAAAATACATTTGTATTTTCTAATTGACAATGTTTTTTAAAGGAATTTCTCATGCTTTTTAATAAATTGTATAGTAAATTGAATGTATTTACTTGTAAATAACTTATTTAGTAGTAAATTGCAACGGTTAATTTTTTAAGTCCCTTATTGAAATGATTAAAACGTTAAATTTTCCCAATAAATTATTGTGTCTTGATTTTAACAGTAATTTTTTACTAATAGGAGATAACAAAGGATTTTTATATAAAATAAATATTAAAGATATTTTTCAAAATACAACTAAAATTGACAAGTTGTTTTCCTGTGATAGTCCAATATCAAATGTAAAGATATTTGATACTGATATTTATTATACAACATGGGATGGGGTTATATATAAAAATGACAATAGTAAATTGGTTCATTCTGGTATAATAAAATCTATGATTATTCATAATAATTTGATTTATATTTCAATTGATCTTTTTGTATTTGTTTTAGATTTAGATCTTAACATTACTAGAAAAATAGACGTACCACATAAAGTTTTATGCTTTTGTTCAGTAGAAAATTACGTTTTTTGTGGTCTTAATTTACCAAAATTGATTATATTAGATAACAAAAAAATTAAAAAATGTAAGTTTAAATCATGACACTGCGATTTTAGCAATAAGATTAATAAAAAATGATATTTTTACAGGATCTGTAGATGGATCTATACAAGTGTATGATAAAAATAATATTACAAGTCATAAAAAGACATTAGTCGAAAAATCAAAAAAATGGATTCGCGCAATTTTTGATGAAAAACTATATTCTCGTGGTAATGAGGTAATTTACAATGGTGAAATTATATTTGAACATCAAGATGAAGTTATGGATGCGATAAAATTAAAAGATTGTATATTTTCGATAGGTCTTGACTGTAGATTAAATATTTATATGGAAGAGACTGTACTAGATCAAGAACTGGAAGAGATTGAGTTATTAAATAAAATGTATTGAATCATACAAATTTTTAATAAAATAACTAGATGGTTAAAACATTTTTTTAAGCTCATATTTTTTACATAAAAATTTGAACTTTTGTTCAAGATTTAAAAATAATAAAAATTAGTATTTGAACTTTACCGAATTACGATGTATGCAATATATCGTAAATATTTTTACTGAGTAAGCTGTTTCAATTTTATTTATTGTTAACCAAATAAATCCTAAAAAAAATACAGTTTGTTAATTTTTTTTAAATATTCTAAATTAATACAAAGAACTTATTTTACGGATTAATTTACTATATATTGTTAATTTATTTGTAAAAAATTAACTTTTAGTGTCTAAAAAAAGTACTAAAGTTAATCTTATGAATTTTATTTTTAAAATTTTATCAATTTATTTGTAAAAAATTATTTTTTTTTTACTTAAAAAGTGACAAAAATGCCCTTACATGATATTTTTATGTAATTTATTAAAATGTGCAGAATATTCTGATGAAAAAAAGCAATCAAACGACTTATTTTCCTATTTCGATTTCTCAGACATTGCTGTGAGTACTCAACAGACTAGTGATACTTTAAATTTAAAAAATTTTCAAGAAGATAAAAAACCTTCAAGGTCAAATGATTTTTGCAAAGACCAATACCTATATGAAAAGTTAAACTCTTTAAAATCCTTTGATACGTTAGACAAATCTTTTTTTACAGATAATTCTGAACAATCACTTAACAAACAAAAAAAAGATTTTGAAGCTTTTAAAATCCAGGTTGAAGACTTTAAAGATAAACTACGTGTATTTGAAAATGAATATTTTTTGTCCGTTACTCTAAGAAACGTAAAATTAAATATTAATAAAAAAAACAAAATTATTATCAGAAATGCTCGTTTAAGTATCTACGGCCTGTTTAAAACTTTAAAAAGAACTAAAAGGTATTCCTTTGAACTTATTAAAAACAAAATTACTGCTTCCAATACAAGTTTAGATTATAAAGAAGTTTATTTTACTGCATTAGATTTGATAATTAAGACTATCAAGTATTTAATTGTAGAAACTAATTATGAACATATAAATCTAAGATATGATCATTTGTTATTTAAACTTGTTTCATATGAAAAAAGGATATTAGCAATTATGGACAATATACCTCTAATACTTTTTTTAAGAACGCTTAGGATTGTTATTTTATCTGATCCTTTGCTTACTTTTAAGGAAAAAAAATATTTATTTCGTAATTTTTTAGTAATTGAAAAAAATTTAACGTATTTTTATGAATATCGACATATCGTTTGTGAAAAATTAAAATATCAAACGAATAAGATATTCATAGCTATTCAAGAATCTATGCTTATGACAATGGAAAATAATGAAAGTAAAATTAGTAGTACTACTATTGAAGAAGATGATAAAGTATAAATTAATTTTTATTTAAAATTTTTTTTATAATTTTTGTACTACGCACAATTGATGCAAATTATAAAATCTTTATTTTATTTCCAAAGTTAAATATTTAAATTTTATATAAATTGAGAGATGTAATAAAAAATTTTTTACTCGTACCTATTAGTATTTTTTAACCAAAAAAATTATAACAATCGAACACAGCTATGTTATGTTAAAGAAACGTATTACTTTTTGTTAGTTTAAAAAATTAAATATTATTTTTTGTTCAGCTATTAGTTTAAACTATAAGTTTTTAATAACATATAGTATATTTACTATCATATTGATGTAAGAATTATTATGAAGAGTACATTAGTACTGTAAAATATACATTTATTTTATGATCTTTATAAAAACACTTTTTTTAATATAAAACTAATTTTTGATTGAGTCTTTATAAAATTACTAATTAGGTTTGTTAAATAAATTTAGTATTAAAAAATGCTATTCTAAATTTTTTATAATTATTAAGACAAGCTAAAACAATAGTAGATTCTAAATCTGTTGCATTTTTTATATAATTTAACATATAGTTGACATAAAACTATTTCTACTTTCTTAAGACACATAATTTTTAACAATCAAAATTTTAACTTTGTGTTTTTACAATGTAACGGACATATATATATTCCTATATATCTTCTTGTTATATCATTCGTCAAACATTATTTATTAAACAAATTGCGTATATTTTAATAATATCATTGTAATATTGCTTATGTTTCAATAAAAAGCTTCTAATGCTTTTTTTACATCCTAATTCTACCTTAGTTTTATTGTGTGTTGTAAATTTAGTAATAAAAATAATCTTTTTTTGAAAGTATGACAACAATGGTTTATTATAAATTTACTCTATAATTCTTTTTGGTAACGATGTATTAGTAGATTAATACATAAATTTTCAATATACATATTTTAAATCTCTAATTTGTAAGTTGCATGTCGACTTTACCATCTTCATCTAATTTATCTCATAAAGCTACTCAACAACATTCAAAAAACTTTATCCTGCCTTTTTTAGTCATAAAAAATTTTATTAAAACTTATTTAGTTTTTTATTAAATAGCCATTGAACTTATTCTAAATAAAATACAATTATATTAGTAAAAGTTTGCAACTCTTAAATGCTTACAGTTCGTATTTGTATCTTTTTAATATATTTTTTTTAAAAATCTAATAAATCTTAAAAGGTATTCCATTTAAACTGTTGTTTTATATTCTAATATAACTAATGTATATATAGCAAATTTTAATATAAGTTTATATTTACAAATAGGTTAAAGAATTAACAAATAATTATTCAAAAATTTAATTTGTAAAAAATTTTACATTTATATTCAAAAAAAATTCACCCATATGATAGTTGTATTAATAAATATTTATTTTTCGAGTTCTTTAGCATCTGAAAGAAGGAATGTAAACAATATGTGTTTTTCAAGGTGCAAATGCAATTCTTCAAATACAATAAAACCTAATATAAGTTCAAATACAATAAAACCCAATATAAGTTCAAATACAAAAAACAACCAAGAAAATGTTTCTTCTCCATATTTAATGTATAATTCTACAGAAAATTGTACTAAAGAAGACTACAACGCTTTAAGTAAGTTGGAATTATTTGTAAAAAATTTTTTTTTAAAAAATATACCTAAAAATGACACTATCCTAAGCTTAGAATCTAAACAAGAAGATTTAATAAACTTAAAGAGCTTCATTGAAGATTTTAAAAATAAGATACTTGAATACGAAAAGGTAAAAATAATAACAATTGAAGACCTTGAGACTTGTAAAATATACATAAGCTTTAGAAACAAAAATATTATTAAAGTTGCACGAAATAATATTTGTAACCTATTTAGGAAACTAAAAAAAATTGTTAATGAACATTTGCGAACTATTAAACTAAATATCTTGGATTCAAATATACCGTTTGAATATAAAGAATTGTATTGCAATGGTATTGAATTAATAATAAAAGCAATTAATTATTTAATTATAAGAACTTATAACGAACATATAACTATTAGATATAATTATATAATTAATAGATATCGTTCATATGAAAAAAATTTTGAAATACTTATTGATAAAATACCTATAATTGATTTTTTACAAGATTTAGAGGATAAAATTTTGGTTAATTCAAATCTAACGGATGTTAAAAAGAAATCCATAAAATTTTATTCTGAGTTAGCCAAAAAAGGTTTTAATGAATACGTAGAGCAAAAAGATTACGTTTTTTTTAAGTTAAAATTTCAAATAGAGAAAATAATTGCAGCTATTAAAGAATCTAAGCAAATGACAATTACTAATTAAAGAAACAGAGTTTAGAAAAATACTAAATTTAATAAAATTTTTTAGTATTTTTTTTATATTTGTTTAGTATTGGTTTTTTCACCAATGTAATTTTTAAAAATCAGTATTACTTTTAAAAATCAAAATTACTTTTATAAAATGTTATTGTTAAACCAAAAAACATTATTTTTTACCAATGTCATTTTAAAAATCAGTATTACTTTTAAAAATGTTATTGTTAAACCAAAAAACATTATTTTTTACCAATGTCATTTTAAAAATCAAAATTACTTTTATAAAATGTTATTGTTAAACCAAAAAACATTATTTTTTACCAATGTCATTGTAACAATAGAAAATTCCTTAAAAATGCTATTGTTTATAAATAAAAATTAATTTAATTGACGTAAAAAATTATATTCTTCTACAGACATAATTTTTTTATAAGATTCGTCAAAAGGACAAATTTTTAACATTTCTGAAATTTCACTGAGACATAAAAAAATATCTTCACTTTTTAACATTTCAAAATCACTTATTACGTCATCACACGTATTTTTAAATTTTATATGTGACAAAATTACTTCTTTTGTAATATCACAAATTTTTTTTAATTTTTTCCTTGAAACACTTTTAAAAAGTTTCAGATATTTTTTATATTTAGAGATTTCTTGAATTAGCTTTTTTTTCTCATTTGGTTCTTTCGGAAACATTACTTCCATTTCCAAATATTTTAAATAGCAGTTAAATAATTTTATACCTCTGTAATTGTCTTTTTTAAGTTTCGCAATAATAAAAAACATTTTTAAAATATAAATTGAAGATTCGTCAACTAAGTGATTTTCAACAGTAAAATAAATTAAAGGATTTAAATAGCAAAGTGTATTCTTATCATAATTTTCAGGATAGTTGAATAAATCTTTAATAAGTATCATATCATTAGAATATCTCCACTTTTTAAAGGGATTAAAAAGCATTTTATCATTCGTAGACGATAAATTGAAATCGGATTGATAGTATGACTCAATCGTGTTAATTATGAGATCATCAATACATTCGTATAGTTTATGCATATTAGGATCATCTAGACCTTTTTCAAGGTCTATTGTAAATGGGGAAATCTTTTTAAAACTTCTATTGTTATAGTAAAATACCTTGATTTCAAAGTTTGTAAAAATAAAAGTAAAATATAAAAATATAATTTTGTACATGGGACTAAGAAATTTAGATTTTTAAATATTTAATTAAAAATTGACTTAAGTTTATTGTAGTTAAGCTATTATAAAACTATATATAATTAACTATATTATAATATATATCATATAAACTTATTAGAAGACTTTTAAAATACCTTTATTTTTATGCAGAGTTAAATTTTTAATAATAAAAATATTTATGTCAAGGAAATTAATTTATTTTTAAAAATTAAAATGTGCATAAACAAGTTAAAAATATGCAGGAAGCTTAAAGACACAATTCAGAAAGAAGATTTTACCAGTAAAATAGTTATAAAAATTAATAAGTTTAATATAAAAAAATATCATCTCAATTTTTTAAACTTTCTAATGAATTATTAGTAAAACTTTTATTACACAATTAACTTCTTAGAAGGTCATTTGTAAAATTTAAATTTTTTCTAACATTCTATTGATAACATTCAAGAATTAGGACATTAATTATAGAAGTAATTTATTAATACCAAATGTTAGGAATTCTTTATAAAATTTTCAACTGTTTTTTATAAATCTAATAGTTTACCTAATTCTGATTGAAACTTAAATATCTAGTGAAATAGTAAATACTTATTTTTAGTATTTTCTGATTTATTTTATTTATGCAAATTCTTAATATTCATAAATATTCTGATTTATGCAGGATTTATATTTATGCAAAATCTTAATATTCATAAATATTCTGATTTATGCAGGATTTATTAATTTATGCAAAATCTTAATATTCATAAATATTCTGATTTATGCAGGATTTATTAATTTATGCAAATTCTTAATATTCATAAATATTCTGATTTATCCAAAATTTGCTTTAGTTGCTTTCCTTTGTTTTATTTATGCAAGATTTGTTTTTTTAGACCCTTTTTATGAAAAAGTTATTACTACAAATTGTAAATAAAAAGATAGACAATCTTCTTCCTAAAGATGTATTCGATTTATACAAATACCTTTATAATTATAAATTAAAAGATTGTCAAATTAAAATGGTTTTATCAGGTATTAGTAATTTAGAATATTCTAGTAATATAGAAAGAATATTATTATTATTATTTTTTAATAATAAGATAAAAATAGATAATATTGCTGATAGAATATATTTACAAGAATATTTCCCCAATTTTGAATTTTTAATAGTTGAAAATGAAGATTGTCAATTTCAACTAATTTTAGAATTTTATAAAATAATTAATTCTACCAATAGAAATACAAATAGATTAAATAATTTAATAAATAGATTTATAAACAATAATAATAGTATTATACTATATAATAATAGAGTTAATAATTTTATAATAAATTATAATACTAAACTAAGAATACTAAGAGAAAGTGATAACTCTTTTTTAATAAATTGTATATGTCAATATCTTACAAATGAGAATATAGAAAATTTATATGAAAAAATGGAATAAACAAATTTTAAATATAGAAATTAAAAAGAAATCTTTTTAATAAATTATTAATAAAGTAATAATAGAAGCACTTGTAAATCCAATAAATTTAGTAAATTTAAAAATAGATAAAAAAGTTTTTTTTTATTCTTAATAAATTAACTATGACTCATAGAGATATATTAGAAATAATATAAAAAATATTTACAAATATTAAAAATCATTAAATATAAAAAAAATATTTTTATTAGTAGAATGGATGAAGACTTTTATATATTTTGGTAGAATAGATTTATTTAGAAGGTTATATAAAGATATAAAAAAAAAGATAACAAAAGAAGAATCAGAATTGTTTCTGATTATTTATAAAAATATAAAACATTATTATATTTTTTTAATGAAATGTGGATATTTTAAAGATTCAGAGTTTTGTGTATATTCTTATAAAGATATAATTAATAAATGAATTTTTATATATTTAATTTATATATAATATTAAACATAGTACTCTTTCTAAGATATATTTATGCATAATACTTTCTAAGATATATTTATGCATAGTGTACTTTATAGAGTATATTTATGCATAATACTTTCTAAGATATATTTATGCATAGTGTACTTAAAATATAACATTTAATATAGTACTTTATGCATAATGTAATTAAATAAAAATATATTATATACACATATATTACATATGAATATATTACATACAAATATATTACATACAAATATATCAAATAACAAATTTAATTTATAAAAAAGTCTCTTGATATCCAAAAGACATACAAATAGGTATAAAAACATTTTCTCTCCACATTCCTATCATAGTATCAATATATTCCAAAGGTACCTCCTCTTGTTTTAATTCAATTTTAGTTTGTCCTCTAACATCACTAAGATTGATTTCTACCTTAGTAAAACTTTTCCATCCTTCAAGTTTAAAACTCAATACAACAAACCTTTTTTCTTCTTTAATTATCTTAAATTGTATTCTCCCTATACAAAATATATTGTCTTTAATTTCTAAACCTCTACCCCAAATTTGAATAAAATCAGGGTTAGTAAAAAAAGATTGAAACTCATCAACATTACAATTTACTAAACTTTTATATGTAAAAGTACTAGATGTTTTTATATTGGCTTTAATATTGGGCACTTTTACACTCTCTCTTTCAGTACTTTTTATATCTATTACATTTTTAGAAAATTGTAAAATAGCTTGTCCCTCTAATTCCTTAAAGAAATCAAGAAACCAAGGAAAATCTTTAAGACCTTCATTTTCCTCGTGAGTAGAAGTAAAATTAGTAAGTACTAAAGATTTATTATCTTTGATTGTATCAAGATTTATAATATAAATTAAACCTAAATTATTCATCCTAGAACATATTTTTACAAAAATATCAGTTTTAATAACTTCATACTTTTTCTTTTTTAATTCTAAAACTATTTTGTCTTTTGCCCATGAGGATATGTCACTTTCAGACCAGTGATAATTTTTCATTCTCTCTTCAGCATCCATTAGGGGTAAAAAATTGTGCATAAAGAAAACTGAACTTAAGGCATTGATTTAAATTTTTTAAAATTGTCATAAAATTTAATTGTTAGAAATAGTATTTATGCATTTTAATTTACAAACTAAAAAAGTTAAATTGATAAAATTTTACAAATTATTTTAGAATAAATACATTTTTCAACTAGTAATTTTTATTTACTTAAACAGATTTTTAATTATTATATATGTTACAGTTGTTTTTTGATTTAATCATATAATTAAACCAAAAGATATTGTAAATTCTATTGGTCTTTTTCAATTTGATTAAATTAAATAGTAAATTTAATTTGAACTTATGTTAAATATTTCATTAAGACTTTTCTAACAAGTCATTTATAAATGACTTTTGACACATGAATAATAATTATTGTTTGACACAATTATTAATTTGTAAAAGAGTACAACATAGTATTTAATACATAAATATTATTAATGATATATTTTTAAATCTTATTTAAAAATTTATTTTTTAATTAAAAACTGCTTTATTTCAAGAGCTTAATTTTTTTATTGGTTTGTTTATCAAACAACATTTTCTATCCCCCTTAAATTTAAATGAAAGCTTACTACATGGAATCTAGGAATATTAAAATTGCAAAAATTTTTTTATTATTTTCTTGTTTGTATGGTACAACTGATTATTGTATACCAGATGAAATGACGAAACATTACAATTCACTTCACGGGTCAAAATATATATTTCTTACTAATATTTGTTTATATTTAACAATTATTTGTTTAATATTAGGATTAATTACAAAAAAATATAATAATAAACAAATAAAAAAAATTTATAAACATGGCGTGAGTGTTCTTCTGCCTTTAAATGGGTTGGTAACTATTTTATTCTGGACACTTTACTCAATAAATCCTACGCTTATAAGAGATAAAACTTTGTACGATAAAAATATTAGAATAAGTCTTTTTACTGATATGTGTGTACATTTATTTCCTTTTATTAGTTTATTAATAGAGTCACAATGTCTAATTCTAAAAAGAAATAGTCTTCATTTATTATTTTATGTGGGATTTTGTACCTTTTACTATTTATTGAGTTTTTACTACAGCATACTTAATAAAGAATGGGTATATCCAATATTGGGAAAACTGAGTTTAGCTTATAGGATCCTATTTTTTACCGGAAGTGCAATTTTAGCCATGGGAATTTATGAAGCATCAATGTTTTACCTTGTAAATAAAAAATTATAATAAACTCCATTCGTTTTTAAACAAAATATTTTAGTTATATTGAAATTAAGGTTTATAAAACGAAGTTTACTACGAATTGAAGATTTTTACTTTTAAAATATTTCAATATCACAAAACATCTTTCTACTGAACAAAATTCTGAAGTATATGGAATATATGGTATGTAAAGTAAGTGATTAATTATGCATTTAGTTTCTGTAATGTATTTACAAAAATAGAACTATAAATAAAATTTCTGTTTTATTATTAAATATTGACTATTTTGTGTTATAAAAAGTCCCGTTCAAATTTTATACACTTCTATAAAAAATTAGTTAAATTAATAAAATTTTTAGTTTTTTCTGCTTAGGCGTTGGTTGAATTTAAGACGTAAAAAAAGGGTTTCAAGCGTAATCCAATTAAATACAATATGTTTAATAAAACCACTCTAAGCTGTTTTTAAAAATTTTACATTTACATACATTTGTATTGTTTTTTTTTTTATTCCATGTAAGGCAAAACATTAATTCAATCT
>PQWD01011741.1:0-23287 GCA_019425675.1 Leucinodes orbonalis
TGTAACTTACCTTTGTACAGGAATCCTTGCGCAGTAATGAAAAAATATAATTTAAAAAGAATAAAATAAACCGACTTCTATAAATACCCACTGAAAGGGGAAAACCAAGTTCTACCGTATAGTGCCAACATTATATACCTATAATAATATTTTTTGATAAATGATTACAATAATATTTATTTAAATAATTGAACTACTTGATATTATATATATATATATATATATATCTTTCTTTCTTTCATTGTACTAGCTTAATAATTAGGTACACCTACTAATCTGGTGCCACCACACGGCGAACTTACGTTTGTTAGTATAAGCCTCCCCCAACTACTCACATAGTTAAGAGGTTTGGGGCCATAGGTTAAGTGTGTATTGCCAAAAGCCGATGAAGAATGCTTGTGATTTTTGAAATTTTGAGAAAAGTCAAGGCGTGACTAACATTGTAATTTAACTCAACAAGAGGTGTGACGTTCTCTCATATAGAGTCACATCTTTGTAAAAGAAAAATTACATTTATCGTAGAACACTCTCATGAATAGAGCTTCACATAATGCATATTAAACATAATTTACACCTTGTATATGAACAGTTGAATGGTAGGTATTGTGATTTTATACAAGGCCTAATTTTATTGAATCGCTTAGATGTGTCAAACTGTGTCGAATGACCTCCTCATCAACGATTGTTTTTGAAAGGTCACAAGATCACAAGGTGATAGCAATCTCATCTTCTCAGGTGAAGTGGCATATGAACTTTCTAGGTTACCCCATGAATTAGGAGAATAGAAATAAAACTTCTTGAAATGCGTATAAATCCGGTAGTTGCTAGACCCTAAAATTATGATCATTCATCAAATCAATGTCCTATTTTACTAATTAAAATTTTCGAAGTAACAATCAACACTTGACATTTAGTAAATGACATCACGAGAAAGTATAGATACAGAACTGATATGCTACTCTGTCAAGAGAATACATTGTTGGAAAGTCTCTTTTACTTTCTAGAAAAACAGTACAGACGAAGCTCTGAAATTTGTTTACAAAGGCCTACCCACGACCTAAATATATCACAGCGACTTTTAAATTGAATCAACTTATCAAACAAAAGTATGTAATTCAATTGGCAGGAGATACTTTTGTTTCGCAAAAACGCAAATGTAAGAGTTTCTTTGTATTCCTTCGATCATATTGTATTCACAAAATACACGGTGTTTTATATATAATTATTACTTTTTACCGCGACTGATTTTCATAGTTTTATTTGATTAGCAGCTGAAGCGAAAGTAGTTAAAACTTATAGCTATCGGCTCTCGGCACTTGTCCTGCATTTGCGCTGTATCTATAAGATATGTAACTCACCTAAAGGTATCAGAGAGTAGTACCCGAACCTCAGCCTTTGGTGTTGCAGGGAGGGCTATACAACCTTGTTTAAGAAAAGAAAAGCTACCCGAGTCGTGCCTGTAACGCGAATACAAACTCGTCGTACAAGAGATTGCGATAATGGCCTCCGCAAGCTAAAGTGAATCCTCGATTTTGAAGTGCTCGGTTTGTTTGATGTTCATTTTTAGGCCACCACAATGGCGATCATAATAGAATCGTCAAGTACTTCCCTGGGAAGTACTTGACGAAATTTAGTGAACGCGGATTAAGGTGTGGTTTCCTTAATAAATAAATAAATTAAGGTGTTTGTAGGATAATAAGCTGATTGAGCGGTAATGAGATAGCATATGCTGATTTAAATAACCGTATTGACGCAAGCCAAAGTTGGTTAGCTTCCGTCAATACGGTTATTTGTATTTAATACTCGGCAGTTCTTATTCAATGTGAAAGTTCTTCATGAGAACTTTGATGCGCGCGTGGCTTTGCGCATTAATATGGTTTGGTTATGTCGTGGGGAAGCCAAAAATCACGCCAGCGTTAGTCATAAGCATTTTTATTTTTGCTGCAGGATTTCTTAACATTTTTACTGCGAGATTGCATTGAACAGTTGCTTAGACCGTATGCAAAGGTAGTTTGGTCGTCAGGATAAAGCTTACCAATGTAGCTGAGACGCTTTTATTGGGTAATCGCTGGAACTAAATACGCGATACGAATATTAAAAATAAAAATAAATCCACGACACCAGGCGTAGAAAGGTCGGGTCACCCCAAAAGGGCCATCGAGCTTGTCATAATCAAGCGGCACCGGTCAGTTCATGTGTTTTATTGCACAACAGTACAGTCGCCAACATAATTTGTTTCGTGTTCAGTAATTATTGAGAATGTCGGTGGCTCAATAATGTGAACTGTTCCGATCGGGAATAGTTATAAGTCCCCTCCACCCGAATTTTTGAAATTATATGTACGTTATCTGGCGCTCTTACGGTGAAGAAAAACATCGGGAGGACACCTGCGCACGCCAGCGAAGAGATTCAAAGGTTGTGCGTGAACTTGGCCACTCCGCACTGGGGCCGCGTGGAAGACGAAGGCTTATATACCCGCGTACGGGTAGGCTCGTGCCCCTCGATCGGGACGTTTAATGAGGTGATGATGATGATGGTAATTATTAAAAAGAGCTGCATACTCGTACATTCATGTCATTTATTCAGCGGTGTGTAAGATTTTCTCCCTAAATTCCTCTTCCCTCCCGGACTTCGTTACGAGTGCACGCGTGCAAAGTTTTAAATTTAATTCGTCAATTGAGTAAAAAATAAATGAAATTAATAAAAAACATTTCGTGCGAGTAACCAGGACATTATAAATAATAAGAACTGAGTGATTCCGTGTGAATGTCGTGCTGTGCCGTGCAAAGCAAGTCAAACTATCTGTGAACACCCGTAATTATGGCTGCCTGGTACTTCGAGTCGAGTACATACTGGCGATAGCAACAACTTGCGCCCGCGCATGCGACGGAGACAACACGCAATAGTCCGAACCTGATCTGAACCGCAATCGAGTGAGTCACTACACGATCCCCTACTACTGGTTTTTAACTCGCACAGATCGACTACTTGAAGAGTCCCTACTCGATCTTGATTACCACTACTATTGTTCGAGGCTATTTCTAGGGTTGCTTAATATAATATATAAATTCAACAAAATATAACAAAATGCACACAACACGCTCCCCGCCTACTAAGTCAGGTACAATGAGTGGAAATCAGCTGGAATATCCACCACTTTGGATCAGAACCAAACTTAACAACGCATAGTGATAACGTACAATATACTACAACACGTAATTCTAGCAAACGTCAACGTAAAGGAAGCGATAGAAGTGACCAAACTATTAATTCACCAAGTAAGGATGAGTCAATCAAAAGCATGATTGCGATGCAAGACTCTAAATTGGACACCATCATGGACTTCATACGAGACATGAAATCCCAAATGAATGGTGTACAAGACTCCTTAGAATTCATGACTCATAAATATGAAGAACTCTTGAACCGCTTCAATTCCCTCGAAAAGCAAAAAAAACAAGACAATGAATACATTCGTTTGCTGGAAAACAAAAGAAATTTGGAAAAGAACGGACGTATCACTAATATTGAAATAAGAAACATACCAACCAATAACGCTGAAAACAAGGTAGATCTGATAAAATTTTGAAAAAAACCGGTGACATTGTAAATGTACCCATAACAAAAAGACGTCAGAAACATATACAGAGTTGCAACATCGACCCCAGGAAACAAACCAATAATTGTGGAGTTCAACAACATTTTTAAGAAAGATGAAGTTCTGCAAGCTGTGAGGTCCTTCAACAAGAGATACACGAGTAATAAGTTAAACACATCACACTTGTCTTTTGCTGAGCCGTCCAAACCTGTGTTTATATCCGACAGCCTCACGTTCAAAAACAAAAAACTGTACGCATTAGCCCGAGACTTTATCAAGACTGAAAATTATAAATACTGTTGGACTTCGAGAGGATCAGTCTACGTACGCAAGAGCGACGGAACCCCAGCTTATCGCGTTAATGCTGAAGCGGACCTTACTAAACTTAAGCAATGACTAGAATTACAGTGCTTAATAACTAGCGTAGATGATATTATGTCCCTTTACAATTACCTGGAATTATTAATGTTACTAAAAAACACACACATGAAAATACACTGCACATATCATATTACTTCAACTAATTACAATACAGCACACATAAATAAACACACGCCAATTCACGTCCTTGATCATAAGAATCACATATATACTTAATATAAACACAATAACAAAATACATACATAAGCTGACTCCGTATTATGCCATGACGTTACATACAGATAATAAACTTATTTACTTACCTACGCAACTATTGTATACTTTTTCAAAATATCACCCGAGTGTAGAATTATCTTCATAATTTCGTCGCTTTTAAGTCGATATCTTCAAAATACCAAAGACCTATATACGTAGCCAAAATAGTACAATTACTTTTGAACCATTATTATTTACTAAAAAAAAAATATGAATAGACACAAATCAGACATCATAGAAGAAATTGAACGTTTAGACAGTATACAGTGTACATATATAGATGACATAACAGCAGTAAAAAATATTCTAAAAACAGACCATGGTAACTCGATTTGCATTCTGTCTGTAAATATAAGAAGTATTCAATGTAACTTCAATAGATTCTTAATATTTTTAACTGAGCTAGACCTACCAATAGACGTTGTTGTACTGTCCGAATGCTGGACTAACTCAAACATGATATTGCCTACAATAGATGGTTATAATACTTACAGCAGTAAAATATCCTTTAATCAAAATGATGGGGTCGTGGTGTTTACAAAAAAATACCTTGATGTATCATTTTCTGAAATAAATGTAAGTGAAGGAAACTGCATATTAGTTGATATCCCATCTAATGACACTACAATTATCTGCACTTATCGGCCGCCCTCATTTACTAACCCATCTAAATTCATAAATTCCCTGAACGATTTATTGGAAACTACCTCAGCAAAAAACATAATTCTCACAGGTGATGTCAATATAAATATCTTACCGGGTAATCTAAATAGTACCGCAAATGACTATCTGAATGTAATGGCTTATCATGGCCTTAAGCAAGGTATTGACAAACCCACTAGGTCAAAGTCATGTTTGGATCACTTTATGGTCAAAACAACCTCATCGTGTGAAACAGTAGTTTTTAAAGAATTTACCGACCACTCTCCAATATTGCTTAAAATTGATTTAACCATAACAAAAAAAAACAGCTACCCCTTATGAAATACAATATTGACTACCAAATGGTAAGAAGAAACATATTAGATTTAGATTGGGTCGAATTTTATAACTTTACAGACGTAAATAAAGCCACAGAATTTCTAATTACAAATATAAATAATATAGTTCAAAACAATACGACAACGACTAAAATCTCTAGTAAAAATAAACCACTTAAGCCTTGGATATCAATAGGTATAGTCAAATCAATACGAAAAAGGGACAAATTACTTAAAAAATTGAGGAAGTCTCCAAATGATTTTAATTTAGAAGTTGAATATAAAAACTACAGAAATATGTGCAACAAAATAATAAAATATGCTAAGAGTAATTACTATAAAGACAAACTACAAAAATCACTAGGAAATAATAAAGAAACCTGGAAAATAATCAAAGATATTTGCAACCTAACCAAAGACAAAGAAACAAACTCCAAGTTATTAAGTATTAAAGATAATCCAGTGTCGTCGCTTAACGAAGTTAACGAATATTTTACTACAGTGGGTAGTAACGTTGCAAAACAAATCCTAAATAAATTAGGGCTCTCGGAAGATGAACTGTTAAGTAAAAGTAATCATACATCAAATCTCCACTCAATGTCTCTTTTTCCTACAGATCCATATGAAGTAATTAAAATAATTAGTAATTTGGATTCGAATAGTGCGTCTGGAGGAGATAAAATAACAACAAGATTTTTAAAACAATTTTGCCAAATACTAGCCGACCCCATTGTTTTCATCTGTAATCTAAGCTTCTCAACGGGCATATTTCCATCTCTATTTAAGACCGCTATAGTATGCCCTATTTATAAAACAGGAGATCGTGAGAACCCCTCCAACTATAGACCAATATCACTTTTACCTACTCTATCTAAGATTATAGAAAAGCTCGTGAACATTAGACTTCTTAACTACATAAACAAAACAAACGTACTATCTGATAACCAATATGGTTTTCGTTCAGGTAAATCCACAGAAGATGCTACCTTAAAGTTAACGTCATTAATAACCAATTATTTGGACGAGGGCGAAAGCTGTGTCGGAGTATTTCTGGATCTCCAGAAGGCTTTTGACACAGTGTCTATTCCCTTGTTGCTTGGGCGACTTGAAAACCTAGGTATACGAGGACAAGTCCATTCATGGTTTAAGGACTATCTTTCGGATCGAAACCAAATTGTAAGAGTGGATAAAATCTACAGCACAAGCGCCCGATGTTCTTACGGTGTTCCACAAGGCAGCACGCTCGGTCCTACACTCTTTCTTATGTACATCAACGACTTATGTAAATTAGAAGTCCCTGGTGCAAGGACTATAATGTTTGCTGACGATACGGTAATTTTGTTCCACGGCAGAAGTTGGTTCAAACTAAAAAAACTGTTGAATTAGGACTTTGCCACATTACTTCTTGGTTGGAAGAAAATCTCCTTTCGCTTAATACTAAAAAAATAAATTTTTGTGCTTTAGTAAATCAAAGGCTAAAAGACCAAATAACAGTTTTGATCTTACTTTACACATAACTCCATGTAATCGGAACGTACAACCCAATTGTAGCTGTCCCAAACTCTGTCGTGCACCAGTAATCAAGTATTTGGGGGTGCTTATGGATGAAAACCTTAACTGGCAAGAACACATAGCTTCTTTATCAACCAAAGTAAGAAAACTAATTTTCGCGTTTAAACAACTACGCTATGCCGCTGATGAACCTCTCCTAATATCTACATATAAAGCACTATGTCAAAGCATACTCACCTATTGTATCTGTGTATGGGGCGGTGCTACTAAGACCCACATGATTCAGCTTGAAAGAGCGCAGAGAGCTCTCCTAAAGGTCGCATTGGGTCTTCCGTATCGATACCCAACACAAAAGGTGTACGAGCGGGTGAAGGTATTATCAGTTCGCAAGCTTTATCTTACGTTAATTCTATGCCGATTTCACTGTAAAATAGCTCCTCATAAACCACTTGTTCAGAAAAGGGTCCTCAAATATGATGTACCACGGGTGAATTCGACATTTGCAAAAAGACATTTTAGCTATTTTGCTCTACGCGTTTATAATAATCTACTCGCAAAAAATAAAAATGTAGTTAAATACAACAAGAAAATATTTAAAGACAAAGTAATAGAGTGGCTAAATCAGCTTGGTTGCGACGAAGTAGAAGATGTGATAAAAAAATATGTTTGTTTGTCGTAATATATATATGTATATATATATTTGATATGTATGTATGATAAAAAAAATATATCTATATATAATGGTTAATATATAAATATAGGGAAGGAAGAACTTTTATGACACTCACAGAAACATGAACACTTCCATAAATATACAGAAACACATCAACATTTTGCACATCCATAAACACACACATAAACACGAATTCACACAAACAAATATACACTCACATATACGTACCTACACGCACTCATATTCACCCATACACCTATACACACTTACTCACACACACACACACACTCTCCCAAACCCACACACACGCAAATGCATGACTGCACGAGCGCTTATGTATGCATGCACAACTGCGCTTAGATAACTTTTGTAATAAAAAAACGCAACATTTTGCTAAACTGTTAAAAAGAGCCTGCCTCTCATGACACAGGGTAACCTTATGTGAGAGCAGTTCAAATAATTTTCTGTACTGTGTTTTTATGAAATAAACATTTATTATTATTATTAAATAACATAAATATTACCATGAATTTCTTCACGAATTCCATAGATAAGTCTCTCGTTCAAAAGATTTTTTACTTTTTCCACTAGTTAGCAATATTCCTCATCACCTATAACTGTAATGCCTACTTCCCATTTGGTAAACTTCCCATTTTGTAAAT
Source organism: Leucinodes orbonalis (assembly GCA_019425675.1). NCBI lineage: Eukaryota > Metazoa > Arthropoda > Insecta > Lepidoptera > Crambidae > Leucinodes > Leucinodes orbonalis. The sequence continues at coordinate 8,062 of PQWD01011741.1, forward strand.
TTCAAATGGTTTGAAAGGTATACTTTCAAAAAGTTGCGTTTGGTAATCATTTCATTCTTTCATACATTTAATCCCATTTGGTAAACTTTGTTACTACATATCAATATAAGCTTGAATTTAAATATATGAATTTCACGATAAAACAGTAAATTGATTGTGTACCAATTTCAAAAAATTAAAATGTGTCCCTCAGTCCAGCACACAGTTGAGTCTGCTTAAAGCATAATTTCGACGATTCATGTGGTGTAATTGGTTGAGATGTCATACATCAAGGGTTTCAGTTCGACTTTCGGGCATTATTTACAAATATTTGTATGCGTGAATATGTCTGTTTGTATTGGTTTGAGTTTTTTATGTATATTTTTTATGTATAATATGTATTTAATTTTTTATGTATAATATGTATTTACAAAGAAAGGCTAAATGCTCAGTTTGGGAATAGATGGAGCTGTGTGAATGTCAGTGGATTTTATTTATATCTTACGTTTTCATTTAATTATAAATTTTATGTTCATTTTCATATAAGGTGAAAATTAATTTGCTTTTCCCTTGGATGCTCTATCTCAATAAATTAGTGAACTGACTGTACTTCTACGGTAACGATGGCCAAGGATAACCAAGAACGCAAGCCCTTAGAAACAAAAATAGGTCACGGCGTATTAGGGGCACATGTATTGTTCCAACCAGACCGCCTCGTGTACTTTTATAATGAAAACGTGTTTACTATTTTATGCTTAAAGTATCACTACATAGTATAAAATAAAGTCGCTTTTTTTTGTCCCTATGTCTCTATATCCCTATGTGCACTAAAATTTTTAAAACTACGCAACAGATTTTAATGCGGTTTTTTATACATACAGTGATTTAAGGGGAAGGTTTATATCTATAATAACATCCATTAAATAGTGGAGAAACACTGTTATTTTTGAGGTTTCTTACGTGATTACTTAAATAATTTCATTTTTTCCATTTACATTGCAAACGCAGGCTGAACCTACAAGAACCTACAGAAAACTCCGCGATGGTATATGACTATCTCTTATGGATAACCCACAATTTTTATTCATTAAAAATCTTAAATCATTTATTGATTTAATATAGATCTATGTGGCCCTTTACAGCATATGATTAAAATTAATATTTTCGAAGATATTACAGATTTCAAAATTGCGGTAAGTAACGTTTGCGCCGGTGCCGACCATAGATTTAGAATTATCGCGCTGCGGTGCCGACCGACCGGGCAGGCAGGAGCGTGCCTATTATGAATATCACCATTTCACCCGTGCGAAGCATGGGCGGGTCGCTAGTATTCTACATGTGTAAATAGAAGCCAATCATACCACTGTCGTGAGCGCTTCCTGTAAAAAACGAGGCTCTGGCGAACCTACATGCACTGAACCAAAGTTGTGGTACATACCTAGAGACTAGCACTTTGTATTATTACTGAAAATAAATAAAAATTTAAGGAAATCTGCTGTTTTTAAATATACATTAACTTTTTAATTTGAACAATATATGAAATGAATTTAGTTTTATGATTTCTAGCAAATAACGATAAAAAGAACGATATTCAACCTTAACATCTTGTACATTAAGTTGGAATGAAACTTAATGCACAACTCGAAGTTAGGACACAAATAAAAATAGTCCTTAAAACTAATTTGTTGGCAATATCGCGTTCTCGGTTTTATCGGGTGGCAATAAAACGCGATGTAGTTCTATTCCCTTCCATTAATGTTCACAGATACGAGTATTGTGGAATAATCACCTCAGATAACGCTGGTTAAAACATTAGATATATAATAAATAAATATCCACTGACATTCACACAGCGCCATCTAGCCCCATATTAAGCGAGGAGCTTGTAGTTAGGGTACTAAATAACTGATAAACAGACTTATGAAATCGATACATATTATACAGATAAACATCCAGATCATTACAAAAACAGACATGTCCATGCATACAAATGTTTGTAATCGATCCCGGAACCCTTGGTGTAGTAGCGGACGTCTCGACCATTACACTACATAGGTCGTCATGATGACAAGTATGAGTACCTTGTCATATTCCAAAATATCGGTAGCCAGGGCAAGCGCATTTTGTTGATGAACCATCATGATCATGAACGTTGTAGGTACTCGTCGGATGAGGTTATCGATACTCTGAAATTTCAGGCGAAAGGTAAGGTAGAAGGGTGTCTACAGTCTAAAAGTTATGCTAGGTAATAAATAAATGAAGCAGAACCCTAGATGGACAATAAGTTGTAAATATAACATATGAGATAAATAAAATACTATTATTTTAATCAATTTGTATCTTGTTTTCCACGATTGAATCGAAGCATAGATTCCTTCCATGTGAAGTTAATCTCTATTAAAATGTTCCATCAATCCTAGAAGCTAATAAAACGCGATGTAGTTTCATTCCATTAATGTCTACAGATAACGCGAAGTACTGAAGAATGTTTATTTAAACGTTAATGTTGAACTAGTCACGTAGATATTTACAAACCAGACAAGTGAGACGTTTTCCAAGTGGGGAAAATTGGTGTCTGTTTTCTTTAACTGACCCGTAGATAATACAAACTGACAGAGTAAGGTTTAAGCCAAATAAGCTTTGTAATTAGGAATGAAAATAGCATGGTCGTGATATTTGGGTAGAATGGAGATAGCAAATTGTCTTACTTTTGTTTACACACGTATTCTACTTAAATAGGTCGTTAGTATGCGATATTGCTAGTTAGAAGCTTTGAAGTTGAGGTTTGATCTCCATCAGGTTATTATAGGAATATTGCGAGAAGTTCCTACCTGTATTAGTTTTCATCTATAAATGTGTTGTGTGAATATCGAAAATGTGATTGCATTTGCTGATTAATTGACATTTTCATACTATTCATTATTCAATATACATGAGCAAAGAACGCTTTACGAAAATAATAATAAAAAATGTCATAGACAGCAAAAATAAACGCAATTTCGTTATACAAATGTTTTTCGTCTGGTTCATGAATTTACGAGAACAGTTACTTACATTGCTTAATCTACATTAAAGAGGGTTGCGGCCATTAAAATCGTTTCACTTCGACATTCTCTGAATTATTTATTTTCCCGTTCGTTTCCTTTGATTCAAGCAAATATCGTTCCGTCGCCGCTGTTCCTAATCAGATAGTGCTTTCGTTACTGTTGTGCCGTGTTATTACAGCTGACAGATAAAAATAAGCGTCTCCTATTTCTTTCTTGTTATTATGATTAGTGCTGTTCTCTGCCAATGTATTGGCAACCTTTATTTATCTGGCTTCATTTGTTTGGTAAACTCGACAAAATAAAGAGTGTTATTATGATTACTAATTTATTCAACTATTGGTTGCTCAGCCACCTAACAATTGATTTAGGTAAGAAGCAATCACTTTGAAGAGCTAGCTAAGCTTTAATTGTATATTCGTTGGTAGGTTTGATATTTATTCCTTGTGCCTATAATATAATATTTTGTTCTTTTTAATAGATTATTTCTCAAGGTAGTGACCTTTTTAAATCTTTGCTGTGCCACCTTGTTATTGTAGAGGTCAGAAGTGATCAAGTTATAAAGAAGAGTTTGCCTTATAATGCCTATACACCGTATTTACTATGGTGCTAGCTTGATTTACTTAAATATGCGCAGTGTGGAATCATCTTTCTTTTCATAAAATATGTTATTCAGCTTGATAACTGGAAAAGTCGTGGGATTCAAACCCCCGAATTATACAGCGATCTAAACCCATTACTGAGACCATGGGGGCAGTCAATTCAGCCCCTCAATCGCTTAGCGGATTGCAAGGCTGATGTTATTTATATGATTATCAAATGTTTAGGTGACAATGGGGGCTGGATAAAAGTAGCGAAGGAAGGGGATGTCTGGCAAACGAAATAAAACAAGGCCAATAGGTTCTCGGGACTTCTTAAGTAGGTTCATAACCAACATTGTTTTTGCTAAGTTAATTTATGATATATTATTGAAAATTTTTCCAAACATTTTTTTTCGTAAGAAAAAATATATTTACTCTTGTATACGAGGCTTTGTCTATATTTGATGGGTTAGCAATATAAAGCACACATTTTAGTTGTACAGTTCCATCAGTCACTAGGGAATGCTCGTTTTCAAGAAAATAAACCAATCTCTATTCAGTCTGAAATCCTTGAATGTAGGTATCGGATAAAACATTGTATAAGCTTTAAATCAACCAGGTAGGTTGCAATATTGAGGTCTTACCTTTTACCAAATTCATATTCTTTCTAAGGATTTAATTCTAAGGAATACGTACAATCACTTTGTTTGGCTTTGTTGACCATTTAAGCAGACTAGTGAGGCGGTTGATAATACCAAATTTCTAAATAAAAGTTAACGAAAGACTTTTATTTAGAAATTACACACTAACTACAACCTACAACTTGAAGATTATAATTTTAGGATAGTAGGTAACGCCTTCCAAGACGCATTTGGTCCGCATGGTGGACGTGTTTCCATTAGGTCTAATAAGATGATGGAAACCTGTATCCCACCAAAAACATTTCATCTGAAATGTTGCCTTGACGACCACGTCATATGGTTTGAGCTGTGAAAAATATCAGATCTCATATAGAGCCAAGCTTCTAAAACTACACGGCCTAAATATACCGACCCTTACTTCAACAAATTCTACGTATCAGTTAATGTGTATTCGATACCATCGTGAAGGTGATGCGAATATTTAGTTTCCGATCTAAACGTCTGTGACCGAAAAAAGTTGGAATGTTATGACTCTGTTTATTATATACACGCAAAAATAATGTTGAACAACTTACTGTTAATGCATTATAAGCATAAGTACATTGTGTGATGGCGGCTCGTTTTTGCAATCATCAGCACACGTACAACGCCGCACTTTTGCCTTTTGCGATCTTCTCGATAATAGGAAGGAAAATAAATACGGTTGTCAATTATATAATGAAAAAAGTGAAAATTACATATGGTACGGAGTACAAGTGAACATCACTTGCCCAGGATTAGCATTTACTGGGATACCGTATATGGGTGACAAGCAAACGGATGGCTGACGCGGCGGTACCTTTATGTGTTAATTTTTGATATAATAGGCTATTTAAGGTCCACAGGGTTAACGAGGGATATACATCAGTTTTTCGTTTTGTTTACTTTTGAAATGAAAATACTGGGATAAAATGATATCTCGACGATAAATTAAAAAAAGAGTACCTCTATATACAATTTTGTCATAATCTAGTGAACGATCATGGCAAAATTTTAAACGAGAAAAAGTAAAAAGCACGTATTATAAATCATCTAATATCATTACTGATCTAAAACCGAAATTTAGATTATGGATGACCAATATCATTGAAATTATTACCTATTGGAACTGAACCATGGAGCACAAGCCCATCTCATGTTAAATGTTAACTGATTTTATTTTCAAATATATAAATACTGTTGTGTTTTGTTGTAGGTGTTTGACATTCTATGGTCCGACCCGCAATGTACGGGCGGCTGCGTGGCAAATGCATTGCGCGGCGCGGGCACCTACTTCGGCCCTGACGTCACAGCTTCCTTCTTACAGAAGAACAAACTTAGCTTCCTAGTGCGCAGCCACGAGTGCAAACCTGGAGGTTATGAAATGCTACATAACGACAATGTGAGTATTATATTTGCTTTCATAATGTTTTCGCATTTTAACTGTTTTATTTTATACTAGCTGTGCGTTTGACTTCGTCCGCGAGGAAAGATAAAGTAGCTTTAGTTACACCTATTACTAATTAATCAAAACCAACAGGCAGATAGAAACAAAAACGATATCGAGGGATCAAGGTATCATCAGCCAATGCCAATGCCTTGAACCAGTAATTTAAGTTTCTACTTGAGCTTCCTTGTATTTAAACAACAAACCAAAGGTAAAGAAAAATAATTCGTTTTGATTTTTATCTTTTTAAATTACATGGAAGAAAAGGGCTTTTCGCTTCGATATTTATTGCATCACGCAATGGCCTTAGTTTTTCCACATTTTGTAATGGAACTGGCTTCGTGTTTTATACTATACAACCTCTTAAAGTGCAAAAACAATGGAACGAGACAAACACTCCTAGACTGAAATGGATGAGCTTGTGAAAACACATCTATTTCAATCACCGATTGTTACAGTTCTCTCAGTTAGCTCTAACTGTAAACTTTTTATTTTTGGAATAAAATCTCTTTTTAGCTAACGTAACATACGTTAAGTACCTAATTTTCGCCACTTTCTTAAATGATAAGTAAGTCATGGCGGGTAATATAATTTACTGTATTGAAAAACATTATCATTGTAACTTCAGCTGGAACTGTAAAATCCTGCAGAACTAAGGCCCCTTGACCTTTAATGATGACCTACCTCGCTGATCCAGTATAGTAAGGCAGGTAGTCAGAGCTGATTAGTTAAACAGTATATCCTACTCTTATGTGAAGTTAGCTTCGGCAACAAATGTCCCGGCAGGGGCTAATTATTAGGTACTTCCCAATTCCTAAGATAATAAATTTCAGTGGATTTGAAAATATACTGTAGAATAACTCATTAGTAAAGCGAAAGTAACTTGGCCACAAAAACATGACCACAACAAAAATCTTAACAAAGATATGTCAAAAAGTCACCAATAGGGTTTGACTACATGAGATGTTTATTATGTCTACACTAACTTCATACATAGTATCTTAATAAGCCCTATAATGCAATAAACAAATAAAAAATAATTTTAATTTACGCATCTCATACTATTATCAAAAGTTATTTGCTTAATTAAGCTGGAGCTCAAATATAACAATGGTGTTGCGTTAAAGCTGTGTGTGTGTGCATGTCCTAATAAAGGCGTGGATGGAAATTTCATTAGAACACAGGAAACAAGTTGAGTGCGTAGATAGGAAAAGTAAAAAAAAACTAGAGGAATACACTTAAGCCACTACAATGAGAAGCGCATAATAGTTATAGAGACAGTGCACAAAGATTATGAGTAGGGTATATAATCATTTTTAGTGTTACAGTCAAAATCCATCATTCAATTTAGAATAGGCACTTATGAACGTCGAAACACAAACAAACGTATAATACAAGATATTTCAATTACTATGGTAGGTACAGCAAAAGCTAAATTGTTTAATCGCTTCAGGGTTTTTGCTCAATTATTCGATGTTTGTAGATACTGAAGTAAATGATTATATCCATGATCCAAGCATTGGTAATTTACTTCAGAAACATACACTTCAATATAGTAATTACCTTTTTTTTAGTAAGGTGCTGTTTTACTCTAGTCTTAATTATGTGTAATAAATAACAGCCCTACAAAATTTTAAGGTACCTTATTGAGCAAATTTATACAAATGATTTAGGTACTTACTTAGAGTAGTCTCAAGTTCGAAAAACAGAAGATTGACTATCGTTTTAAGCTAAATATCAGTTTAATAATATATAGGGGCGTCCACAGAGATTATGAGTAGGGTAATGAAGTAAGTTATGCTTTTCACAAACACAATGTTTTGTTTTTTCGAAAAATGTATTACTGTTGTAAGATCTGCTATGTAACCAACTAATATATAAGATGCGCATAATAGTTGAAGTGTAGGTATCTTATAAAGGCGTTCATGAAGGTTATGCAAAGTGAGTGATACTTATCGAAAAAACAATGTTTATTCATACAAAATATTGTTTTAAAGATAAAGATGATAATTGTAGCATAATGAGGGAACTTTTAATTAAATGGCAAATTCCTTTTTGTGGTGCTGTGCTTATATTATATTTAGTAGTCTATCTAACGTGTGTTTCATTTCGTTACGTCATGAGAAACACAGTTAATACCGACTTGTGCGTCAAATTGCTACGAACCGGTCAGCGTGAACTATGCAGCAATGCCGAGGTATCAAATTGTTTCCCGCTGCATTGTCACTGCAGATGTTTGCTCTAATGTCCAGTGAATATTTCGTATAGGGTAGTCGCAAATTGTTTAACTATGTAAAATTATGTTATGCATGACACTAAATTAATGGTTTCAGGTTTTATCCCCCTAAAATACGATTATTGGTATACATAAGAAACAAAGACAGACGAAATCATGGAGCAATTATATTAAACGTAATTATAGCTTTGCAGTATTGCTATGGTATAAGTTAAGCCATAAATGAGTAAGCACTGAGATATTAATTACGATGGCGCGTGCCCATGATGTATTGTCTCGATATCATCAACCACAGGAAATAACAATCGCGTCGACAAACTACGACGAGCGCTGCGGCACGTATTGTGTGGCAATTTCCCAACGTCACATTGTCCCGCGCAGCCCGGTGTGGGAGTTTTGATTGGATTGTTCGTCCGAATTTCGACACATCGTAAAAACACCCCCTTATGATTTCGAGGGTTGTAGATATTTTAGGGTTACCCTGGATTAAAGCTGCACTTTTCCAAATTATTAAATACCCTTTAGTACAAACAGGAAGATTATTTATTTGTAAAATGGATTGGTTTCTCCTATTTTCCGCGATATATCCCGGTTTTTGGCTTTCCTGATCTAGCATCCACCAGCGACCTTTCGCTAGTTGTGGGACCATCGGACCAGAGGGCGTCTTACCCTACGCTTGTCGCTGTCTCCACTATACACTCGTCTTGTCCAACCGCCATGCATATCCAACTTCAACATACGTGTCAGGCCCACTGCCAATTGAACTTGCTCATATGGCAATCTATGTCTGACACTTAAATTTGTTCACAAAAAACATCACTTCTCTTGACTTTTTCTCGGAGCATAGCCCACCCCAAAGTTCAGTATTTTAAACTTCTAAACTAATTTTGCAGTTAGTTTCCATGTCTCAGCTGGTTATTTTATACGTTGCAGATGTTTTCATATTTTTCTCTTTAGACAAGATTTTATATTGTAATAATATTTTATGGATGTCAACTGCAAGGGATCGGTCCGCGTGGAAATCATTAGGGGAGGCCTTCGTTCAGCATTGGACATAATTAGGCTGTAATGATGATGATGATGATGAATATTTTATGAAATATTCACATCAAGCTCATTCAAATAATTCCTGACTGGAGTTAGTGGCATATATGTATATTAAAATTCTGCTTCACTTTCTTTGCTTGTAAGACTACCTTAACAATCGAATAATATCAAAGTAGTAAGCTATGGTTTCTCATCGTTGAACGAGATCATACGCAAGGGAAGTACTATTTTCAGAATTGGATAGGCAATTTATTATAACTATTAAATTCAAATTTTTTGAAGAATAGGTAGAACTGACATATCATATACACTTTCCATTGAAGGCTCAACAGTTCAATATTCTACATCAAAGAAATTAACCAGTTACTCACAATAAAACAAATCATTCTAAGTTCACGAACTGAATACAAAAAGCATCGCAAGAAAAATTATTGGCAATAAATTTATGGCAAATTATTGCTATAATCCTTTAAAAACCGTTTTCTGTAACTGTTAGCAAATAAGGTCTTAATTACGTCGAACTAAAATATTTTTGTCGCAGAAAAACGTCTGAAAAAATACAAAAGTCATTTGGGGTGGACAATATCAGTGTAGAAACATTATACTTCATAGCTTTTGTCAGTATAAAAATTGCTAGCAAATTAATTTTGCTGACTATACAAAGCAGTAGGCGCATAGTCATAACCACATCAATTATGCAGTAATTTCTAAAAGCTTTCTGTTCCCCGAAACGCTAGCTCTAATTGTCAGATAATTTAACTTGAGTGGGTTCCAGGTACTTATTACAAATAGTTACACTATATGAAGCGCAGATGCTCGCAACTACACTAACCCCTTAATCACATTGACTCATAACGAAACACGTTCGTGGAATACTCGTATGAGTATGTATGTGGCATTTTAGCAAATTTCATAATGGTCGGTCGTGCGATAAATGTAAAATTTTACCGATACTCTCCGTTCTTCGGAAGGCCTTTACTACCTTAGAATGGTAGTTGTAGTCACCAATCGACGTCGGGTCCGCGTGGTAGACTACAATCCAGTCTCCCTATAATAGCTAGGCGTTGTGGGAAATCCTGTGTCAGTGACAGTGACTGGATTCAGTCTATTCGATGTCACTGTTGCATCTTTAGGTACGGTCTATGGCGGTTTGTGTTACCTTTTTTACTTTCCGAATCATATGGGGTAGACAATGTTATGATGGTTTTATAATACCTAACGCTGCTAACAAATTATTTTCGTGAAGACTAATATATACTTAATTATTTATTAAACTTTAATTAAGATTATAAAGTTGGCACCATAACAGTGACGTCAGAAATCTAATTAAATTAGAAATTTCGCTGTATTCATTCTTTCTTAACATCCTCGAGTGAAGATTGTTTGCTTAGTAGATAACTTACGAGCAGTGCATATCTTATAAACATTAATAATACGCACGCACGCTAATGTTTATTCAAGTATTTTATATAAAAGGCTTAATGTCCCTATTTTCGTAGATATTTATTTGGTCGTATACATAGACAAACATTGCCCAAAGTTATGGATAAGTTATAAAGGCGTGAAACGGCGGAATATAGGAAATCGTTCGCAGCTGTGGTTATGACATAGCGTGTTATTTCCCTATCTTCGCTTTGCTAGTGATTGATGTAATATACCTTGAGCATTCAGATCATAATCCTTAGATTCGACGGTAGGCTTTTTAGTTCTTGTTTATAGAATAACCGTATGTGTGCCTTGTTGTATAGCCAATTGATACCAATTATGGGATTCCAACCAACCATCCAACAATAAGTATCAATCTACTCTCTATAGAATTGGTAGTAGATATTATTAGTACGAGTTTCAAGTTCTAAATTTTGTCACTATGTGATGTCAATAATGATGTAATGACCTGAGAGATTCCGGGTCGTAGTATAAAGGTACGTCGTATATACGTGGATACCTCAATCTCACCTTTTCTTAATTGATTTATACAGTGTGTACCGATGAAAGTTTGTTGAATATGAAAGGTTCCCCTAGGATATATGTCATAATCTAGTCATAAAATTAACAAATAGACCTACTGTAATGAACCAGGTTCTCAAATAAGCTATGCTACATACCTTCATATTTTCAAGCATCCACTTTGGTTTTAAGGAATTTATTTAATATGCTGCAGTATGATATTACGGTGTCTTTTATGTCTTTACCTCGCTTGTATCGTTAAAAGTTAACATGCCAATTTTCTTTTTATACAGGGCCAGACCGATTTATCTGATCACTCGTAAAAATGAATTTAGCGGCTCTACTCGCACTTCAGGATCGTTGACGTTGAACGAAAGTCGTTTGCCACTTCGCGTCAGCAAAACGCTTTCAGGATGAAACGCTTTTTACAATTGCTCCCAGTTTTCTCACATTTAAAGCTGTATCAGTTTGGTAGTGAAATTCCAAACAGTTTTCACTTAGATGACGTCATGTGGAATGGCGACGCAATCAGTAAGAATTTCTGGTCTTATATGAAAACTGTAAATTAAGACCAAGAGAAAATACGTTAAAATTAAATAGCTAATATTATGAATAAAACTTGATTAATAATATCCTCCCCAAGTATTTGGTCGAATATCAAAATTGACATATAGGTTCAATAAAACAAATTTAGTTAAGCGCTGTTGACATTAAGCATTTTATTATACCACTGGGATTAATGTGCATATCTCAAAAGTTATAATTTTTATGACGCATAAACTCCCCAAGAGCGAGTTTGGCTGGAACCTCTGGTTTCTATAAATATAATGAATTCTGATACGTTTTAGTATGTGGGATGTTCGTTTAATAATATGAAGTCCCTAAAGTTTACGGGATCGCGTGGTTTCAGTACAAACTATTACGAGTAAAACTTCGTCAAAAACAATATTTAGAAACGCCCTGTAATTCAATATAATATAATTTCGACCTATCTTTTACTTCTAAAGTTGGAGTCTAGTCGTGATTCTATTAAAAGATCCCTATGAATTTCTGATAAGCTTTAGAACGAATGTTGCTCGTATTGGTGCACACGCGGCAGCCGCGTTGAGCTTTAAGCGTGTCTGCGGTTTAACTCCAAGGCGAACACCTGATGATGTGGTTTCCTTCGCAAAATATAATCTTTATTAAAACTTCATATCTCGATTAAAACTCCCGTATTTTGACTTAAAATTAAAAAGTTTTAATATGTTTGGCCAAATTTTACGAGATTTTAATCGTAATGATATAGGAGGGTATGGCGAATTAATGTAGATAGATATTTGGTACAAAATGGGCGAAGAAATTTAAATTAGTTACGACTTTGTATTTAATTATAAGTGACAATCTTTCTAATTAAAATATCACTAACTAACTTGACCTATAATGAATTTGAGGTATGAAAATTTCTAAACTATTAAACGCATTTTCAGGATACAAAATTTTTAGTTTCCCAAAAATTTAAAATTTCATATTCTTAAGGCAATTAGTTCGTTAACATTTTTTTATGTTAATTCTGGGTATTGACCTAAATACTGACTAAAACGAACCCAGATATTCAAGTTCAAATGGATAAAAGAAGATAACTACTAGTTTTTTAAGTACATAGTTTTATATTTATATTGTTTAATAAATTTCGTAACGTAATAGTATTGATATCGTCTTTGCATTAAGTTATTAACCTCGGTCGCATAAATTATCACGTTCCCAATGTTTCAGAATAAAAGGAAATACGGTTTTTAGGTTAACTCAATATAAAAAAATATAACAGAAAGTACTGTTTTATATTCATTTAATGCGTAATCTTACTTTGCAACTTTTTAATACCAATTGTTTACGACAATATTCCGCCCGGAGGTAAATCCAAAAGGGTTCTGTCACTAAATAATTTTAGCGCATATCACTCAGCCTTTTTTCTGGATATCTTACGATATTATTATTGTAATGATTGCGGAATTCTAAGCATAAAGAATAATTTACCAAAACATATCATTTAAGTAAATTATAGTAATTCATAATTTATTTGTATTTACTCTAATATCCTATTTTCTAGGAACTAAGAAAATTAAGGCAATTAAATATTATTCACCTATGACAGCCCTGTCTTCGGGCATTTGTTTATACATAGACACAATAAATTAGATGCTTCGTTCAAAATGTATAAATCCACTGGTGGTTTCTTATGTCTGTAACTACTTACTATTTGTTTCACTACATGATATATAAAATAACTATAGAGGAACTTAATGCTGGGATGAAACCTCGCAAAAGCCTCTGTCGATGTCCGATAAGATGCACTATCACGTTTAAGTATTTATTACAAAATGAGTTATACTACTGTATTTTGAAAAAACAAAAATATATTTTACATCCTTTTATTCACACAGTCTACTACTGATTTAGACTTTCCTTTTCCCCTGTGACTAACCACGATCAAAGGCTTTAGACCGTTATTGGCCACATTGCAGTGGTTCAGAAAGTGTTGATGGATAACCGGAAGAGGGAGGCCTCTTTGTTTGGTACAAATCACTTTCAATAATAATAATTTACCCATTCCACAACGAACTTCAAAATAATTATAGACAAAGTGTTACTCTGGCTTACTTACTTTAGTAAATTATCTGTTTTATTTTATCGCTACAGGTGATAACAATTTTCTCGGCATCTAATTACTACGAGCTGGGATCCAACAAGGGCGCCTATCTGAAATTATGCGGCAATTCGCTTGAGAGGCAGTTCGTGCAGTACACGGCAGCCGTGTCGCGTACCCGTCGGCTCACGTTCCGGCAACGTGTCGGCCTCGTCGAGTCGTCTGCGATGCGGGAGCTCCACAATCAGATCGTCATGGCTCGGAGACCACTTGAAGCTACCTTCCGCAGCATGGATTTGGATCAGAGCGGTATGATATTCTAATATATTCTAGGGAAACTTTTACGAGGCGGAGTCCCTCATGGAACTTTGTCCCCTCTTATGGAACCCCATAGTTAGGAATTGATAATCACTCAGGGAAACTTTGGCCTTTTTATTGCATTTTTAGGTCTAGTCTTAGAATGCGTAAAATCATTTTAATATAAAAAATGCTATCAGATTAGAGTTTTTGTATCTGTCTACTGATCTTTGCAAAAGTAACTCATTTTAAACTAAGTTAATCTGGCATTTTCGGTCACAATTTTTTTTTGTTTTAAATAGGATTAACTGATGTTTCTCTCTTCAACCTATCGCAGTCCACTGCTGGACATAGGTCTCCCATTTTGCGCCAAATATCCGGTCCTCCGCTTTTCTAATCCAGCTCCCACCAGCGACCTTCCGCAAGTCGTCGATCCATCATTCCGCAATGCTTAAAGACGAAAGTCTTTGAGCAATGCGTCTACCACGTGCTAACATACGCAGCTGAGACATGGACACTGACTGCGGGATTGGTTCACAAGTTCAAAGTCACTCAACGCGCAATGGAGCGAGCTATGCTTGGAGTCTCTCTTGGGGATAAGTAGAAATGATTTAATCCGCAAGAGAACTTAAGTTACCAACATAGCCCGCCGGATCAGCAAGTTGAAGTGGCAGTGGGCTGGTCACGTATGTCGTAGAACGATGGCCGTTGGAGCAGACGAGTTCTGGAGTGGAGACCGCGTCTTGGCAAGCGTAGCGTAGGACGCCGTCCGGCCCGATGGACCGACGACTTGCGGATCTTTTGCTTTTCAGGATTTCAGTATATAGGTACCTAGAACTCTCGTATCACTATTTAGGTACAGTAATGCGTGCATTATCCATTAATCTATCGGTATGTAAATGCACTTAGTATATACCTACTTTTAACATTGAGAGTTAGCATTTATTTGCTTTCACTTCGCGTTCCAAACTAGCTTCCTTTTATAATAAGATATTTCGACGAATCTTTATAAAGCTGAATGCTGCGGCACTAACCTTGTGATAGAGTTGGTGCAGTGCTTCATTTGTAAACGTCTGCAATGTTGACAACTGTTTGCGCAGCTCGAGATAGCGCTTTCAATTCAATACCAGTTTTAGTTACTAAACAATAATAACGCTTGTATTGGGAATATTATTGGTACTGAAGTAAAATTTGTTATAAGGGTTAAGGTATCAATTTTGTCGTCTATATATCGTTTTATCTGTCATCTAATTAAATTTTATTCTATTCAATATTTAAGCGCTGCGCGCCGCACTATGATAAAATTTCTATTGTCTCTGGCTTTCCGGGAGTCAGTCTTAAACATACAGTAATATTTCAACCA
>PQWD01011743.1:0-21639 GCA_019425675.1 Leucinodes orbonalis
TTTTCTGATGTATGAAACATATATATCATCATCATCATCGTATCATCGTAATAATATACCGTCCCATTGCAGGAATAAGGCCTTCCCACATAGCCATGGGGGATTGGGCCGTAACTCACCATGCGTTATTTAATCAATTTAACCAAAATGAATCACTGGTATGTTAATCAAAGGGACACATAAAAAGCTCATTATATCGCATATCAGATAAAAATGTAACAATCAACTTCACCGGCCACTTACTTGTATCATTATACCCACTCCATGTTGCCCTAATTGACAATAGTGTGTACTTGTTGTTACTAAATTATTTGTATATATTGCTTTTGGAATATGTCAGTTTCATAAATTCATGCAGAATTATAATAATGTTGATTTTATCTTAAATGTTGGAGGTCAATTTTCTCTTTTCATCAATTTTTTCTTTATTCGTTTAGGCTCAAACTGCACGTAACTCGTCGTGGGTGACCATATTTGAAGTCAACGCACCCGACGCTCAGTCTATTCATGTTACTGGATTGATACCATTTACCACATACCGGCTGCGTCTGATAGCGACCAATGTCGTGGGGTCTTCAAAACCATCTGAGCCATGCAAGGAGTTTCAAACGATTCAAGCACCGCCACAGCATCCACCTAGAAATGTTACAGTTCGAGCAGTCAGCGCTACTAACTTGAGAGTTCGATGGATTGTAAGTAACATTGAATTTACGCTATGACTGTTGTACTAGAGTTGAAACATTAAGCTGTAAGTACAATATGTATATTGCGCTAGGCCCTTTTATAAAATTGTAATAATCTATTATTTCAAATATAATTCCATTTATAGCCTTTACAACAAAGCGAATGGTACGGCAATCCTAAAGGCTACAACATTACATACAAGAGGAGCGGAGCAAACGATACCCTGTTCAGTGTTATCGACGATCACACTGCTAACTCTCATGTCCTGTCCAACTTGGAAGAATGGTCTGTTTATGAAATAAAAATGACAGCTATCAACGAAGTTGGCACTTCCGCGGAAAGTCCAACTGCCACTGAAAGAACTAGAGAAGCAGGTACATTTAATTTCGTAATTACCATATATAGTATATGTAATAGGTTACCTAAACATAAGCATTCTATTGAATACCCTTGATTTTTCAGTGCCATCTCGTGGTCCTAGTGATGTATCAGCGAACGCGACATCTTCAACAACAGTGGTCGTACTATGGGGCGATATTCCAGTCCAAGATCAAAATGGGCTAATTGAGGGATATAAAGTGTGCTATGCAGCAGTTGTGCCTCCTCCTAGACCCGAGCACAAAAAAATTGAATGCCAAGCCATTCCATCGAATCAAACTCATACTATCACCCTGACAGAACTTAGAAAATACGTTGTATACCAGATACAAGTACTAGGATATACAAGATTAGGCGACGGTGCCCTGAGCGATCCCCCGGTTACTGTAAGGACTTATGAAGACAGTACGTATACTATTAACATGCAAATATTTAATGAAATTGTTAATTCCAACATGATCATGAGAAATATTTTATTTTAGCACCTGGACCACCATCAAATGTTTCGTTCCCTGATGTTACGTTCACTACCGCAAGAATCATTTGGGACGTACCAGAAGATCCAAATGGCGAGATATTAGCCTACAAAGTTATTTATCATCTAAACAACACATCTCAGCACATCTTTTCAAAAGAATTCTTACCGTCGGATAGAACATTCAGGTAATTTCAATTATCCATACAACATCCGTATATTCAAATTCAAAAAATTCAGGAAATATCGGGAAGAGATTGGGATAAGTACCTCGAGTAACAGAACACAACGAGCACGTTGTTTCACGCCGGTTTTCCTGGTATCACTCCGGTCGAGCCAACTCATTCGTTCTGAAGCGCGACACTTGTTCTATCTTAACCCTTTGGCAGTCAATGACACCTTAAGACGCCAGACATAATTGATTTTCTATTGTATCTAGATTATCGGCGTTCAATGGGTTAAGGCGTCTTTGGCGGTCAAACGGTGTGGTTGAGTTGGTTCCCGCACTGTCCATTGATTACGTGAGGCTTGAAAGGGGGGGAGGGGTTTGATAAAAATCACGAAAATAACACAAGGGGAGGGTGGTGTATTAAGATATCACGTGTATTTACCTAGTCTAGACATTTTTATCATGGTCCTTAATTTCTGAATAAAATACAATTATAAATTATTATAGTGTTTTTAAAGAGAATATATTGAATATTTTAAATTTATTTGGATGTACTAAAAATAAACGAGATGTTGGGAAGGAAAGGGGGGGTTGTAGTCTTAAACCTCACTACGTATCAACA
Source organism: Leucinodes orbonalis (assembly GCA_019425675.1). Classification (NCBI taxonomy): domain Eukaryota; kingdom Metazoa; phylum Arthropoda; class Insecta; order Lepidoptera; family Crambidae; genus Leucinodes; species Leucinodes orbonalis. Next base: position 2,329 of record PQWD01011743.1, read on the forward strand.
AGGGGGGCTTAAAAATGCTAAAAAAAGATCAGGTGATTAATGGACGGCCCCTGAGCCATGCCGCCTGTTATCTCTACCGCATCTGAATTAAAAGGGTTAAACGGGTCATGTATTGTCGTACCAGGGCGACGGAGCTGTTGTCGGAGCGGTACTACCTGTTCTCTGTGCGCGCGCAAACTCGCCTCGGGTGGGGCGGGACGGCGCGCGCGCTCGTGCTCACCACCGTGAACCGGGCCGCGCCCTCGCCCCCGGCCAGGCCGAATGTGGCGCGCAGTCTGCTGCAGCCGCACCATATCACCTTCTCGTGGACGCCCGGCGACGATGGATACGCACCGCTCAGGTACACACGCTTATATCCGACTAACTGTACCAGCGTCATGAGGTGGTCTCCCGCCGTAAAACATGCCTAAATAAAATAGCTTTAAGTCAGGCGACGCGCGGTAAAAAATTGCTTTGTTTTTCCAAAATAAGAAGTATTGTGTAAAATAAAAAAGCCTATGTTTTTACTTATTGAATTAGCTACATGCCCAAAAAAGTCCGGCTCAAATCGGTCTAATCGTTTCAGAGATTACCCGGAACAAACAGAGAGATAAAATAGTTTGCCATATGTACCGTATAAATATTCATATGCATGAAGATAAAAATTGATTATTCAATATTACAAACAGACACTCCAATTTTATTAATATGTAATAGATGGACATTACGTAGGTAGGTTTAACTTTATACAACGAACCTCAGGACGTGTCAGAGAGGTACTCGAACCTCGAGTAGTTGCAGGGGAGGCTAGGTGACCGTTACGTGCTGGTGACGCTAATAGAAACTGGTGGTACACACGCCAGTGTCATATCGGTACTATTCCTGAGCCTCAGCTCAGCTTAACTACGGTACATCTGTATCTGATACTCTACAGCACCTTCTCCTGAACCCCAGGCGATGGCGGCTACTTACGACAGTTACGGGCCGTTTAAGTTCACCCGCTCCTAACGACGACGGCTGTGCTACGCTAAGGTATAACCGTCGGTATACCCGGACTTGACGTGGCGACGTCTCTGTGTTGCCCAGGCTTGGGCTCGTTGTATATACTTGTCAAGCTAAGCATCTTCTTAGAGGTCTAGGAGCGGCAAATCTGTAACATGCGTCTTTCAAACACATTCTATGTATGACGAACAAGGCTCTGACGAATTTTGGCCACGAGCTGTACGTTACATAAATATTGTCATGACTCAAGCAAGAATCAAATATATATACATTATTTGTATGCAATTCAGGTACTATACGGTACAACAAAAAGAAGACGGTGGTACATGGCAGACGATTCCGGAGAGGGTCGATCCGTTCGCGACGTCATACACTGCAGAGGGGCTGAAACCCTACACAGCCTACCAGTTTAGAATACGAGCCACTAACGACATAGGCCAAGCCGATATAGCAACGCCACCGAAACTGTCCGAACACTGCCAGCTGGTAAGAGTTATAATTTACTAAAATGTATTATGGGTATACAGAAGAATATTATATAAAGGGTTCCAGTTCACTATTAGCCAATCAACTAAGCTATTGACTGCCTGTGTATCATTCGCGTAAATGATTCTTATCCATATACGCTGAATTATATCAAGCAAAAATAGAAGTTATCATGGTACATGATAAATAATGCGTTTTTCACAACAGACATAAAAAACATTTTATTAAAAAAGGGATACGATTGTTTTTTTGTGTTTTGATTTAGGTTTGTGCATACTATTTAACACATGTAATGTGAAATAAAACTTGAATGTACCTGTATTAAAAAGTTATGAAGCGTTCTTCAAAATATGATTTTAGCCCCCAGCAAAGCAGTGGAAGGTCTCCGTGTGGTGCCAATCACGACGAGCAGTGTTCGCGTCCAATGGCGGCCTTTGGGCGAACAACATTGGAGTGGTGACGCACGGACAGGAGGATACCGCGTGTTCTACCAACCACTCACAGACTTTCCCACTGCGCTGCAGCAGACCATGAAGCAAGAAGTGCCGGGGATAAAGGTTAGACCATGGGTTTAGAATTATCTACTTGGTATCTCAGAGCTCGAAGTCTTCCCACGTTTGGTTGACCATCACGCAAGTTAGACAACTATCGCAATAGCAGGTCGGATGGGTGACCAAAACATGCATTGGGTTTAAAGATATTTATTTCTCATAAGAACAGATACAGTTCACTTACAATGAGAAAAAAAAAGAAAACATAATAGTTAAATCTTAAATTACAACTGCATAAAACTTGTACATTAAATACAAAATAGATACAACGATAACTGATAATGTAAGCTTTGAAAAACTATGCCACTGACAAATACGTTTTGGTCTGCTTATACGGCCCAATGTATCCATAATCATAAGTTGTGGGATTGAATATGAGGAGTTCGCTCCACGTTTAGGGAAAGTGCCCAACTTTTAGATGAACTCGAATCACAAAAGATCTTGTAGGTCGAAGTGACTACAGGTCTGTATAAGCCTGAATAGCCCCCCAAAACCCTAATAATAATAATAATACACGTTTAGGGACTCAAGCCAACTTCAATGAACTGTGTTGCAACCTGCTATACAATGAACCCGTCTTAGCCATTACCCAACACGCACGGAACGAGTCTTGACGCTAAGTAGCCTAAAGTATCCTCAGTCACTATGTCAATTAATGCATAAATAACTTATCCACAGAGCGAAGAGGTAGTGCTGACAGATCTATCGGTAGACCGCAACTATGAGATCAGCGTGTGCGCAGTGAACTCACAGGGGGCGGGTCCAAGCGGCACACCGGCTGTTGTGTGGGTGGGGGAGGCTGTGCCTACTGCACCACCACGTGACGTCACCGCAGAACCCCTCTCCCCCACTGAGGTCACGCTCAAGTGGAAACCGCCGCTGCAAGTACAACAGAACGGAGATCTGCTCGGATATAAGGTATTGTATATAGTATAAGTATGTATTTTTTATAGTATGTATGTTATACGTAGTAAAATTACCGGGTATGAAAGACCCAACATCTGTCACGCGTAACAGGCACAGGAAAGTGTTGGCGGAAACGAATAACTACCTACTATTAATAATTTCTTTCAACACTACACATGTCATGGTTTTTGACGATTCAAAAGTATCATTAAAGATTTATTTGATAAATCATTTTTGAATTTTGAATTTTCGAGCTTATCACTGGTAATCGTCTTGTTTATTTAAAGTTATGTAACTAGTTTGGGATACAAACAAAATTTACTTTTGTGTTTTTGCTTTGCTTTTGCTTTTAATTATAAATAATAAATAAAATAATAAATATCCACTGACATTCACACAGCGCCATCTAGCCCCAAGTTAAGCGTGAAGCCTGTATTATGGGTACTAAACAACGGATAAACATACATATAATTTTTTTTTTTTTTGTAAATACATACATATTATCATAGAAACACCCAGACCATTACAAACAGACATGTTCATGCACACAAATGTTTGTACTGCCCGGGATCGAACCCGGAACCCTTGGTGTTGCAGTCGACCTCTCAACCAGTTTCTCAGACCTCTCAATTGTTCAGTGCAACAAGTAAGCAAAAAGAAATCATTGTCTCACTAAGGTATACATTTGCCCTAAATCCAATAAGTTAATTCAGGAATTAATATTTTATCCTATTGGCCGTAAGTTAATAGTAACATGATAATAAGTTTTGTAAATGTGTGGTCAGAAACAAGAACCAATGACATTTTTTAACGTTTCGCCTATGTCTAAAACTCGTACTAAAATGAAGACAAATACGTTGCATTATTGAATAACATGCCTTCTATTATATCAACAGATCTTCTACCTAATGACCGAGTCTCCAGAAGAGCCGGAGCCTGGCCGAAAAGCGGAAGAAGAGATTGAAGTGGTGCCGGCCACCGCTACCTCACATTCACTTGTTTTCTTAGACAAATTCACACAGTACCGTATACAGGTAAGAAAAACATACGTAAAATATTCACGAACATTATTGTGTGAGTCAAATCTATACATTTGACACTAAGTCTTATTGCTGGGATAATTATTACACATTTGTTTTATCATTTCTCAACAGTGCGCTTTGAAATAAATAATTTTTCACTGATCTAAATTCTTCATATTTTGTTTCCATATTGTATGTAGGTAAATTAATATAAGTCGGTCATTTACATAAATAAAGGCACTTTTTAACAGAAGACGGTTAGCAGCGTTATTAACACGTAACCATTTATAAGGTTACTGCTGACTTCAAAGAGTTTGAGATCCATAGATTGTAACGAAGATATAATATGTTCCGTCCGCTCGAGGCTCGAAGAGACAATGGAAAATTTATTTTTTACGGGCAAAAACCTCCATTATTTCTGAAGAGTCAGTCCAGTAGTGTATTGCCACGGGCTGTCAAAGTAAACTAATTTATTAAATAATTTCAGGTATTAGCATTCAACCCTGCCGGCGATGGACCCCGTTCCACTGCAGTGTTAGTACGCACCCACCAAGGCCTGCCGTCGGCGCCACGTAACATAACCTTCACCGACATCACCATGAACAGCCTGGTCGTCAGCTGGGAGCCCCCGTATCGTCGGAATGGCCTTATACAAGCGTACCTTGTTACCTACGAGACTATTGAGCAGGATGAAAGTGAGTTTCATTGAAATAAAGCCAATCAGCGTTAGGATAACCGAAATTTACCTGGCACAGAATGGTTTTATCCTATGTCTGAAAGTGCCTTGCGATAGTTTGAAACGAGTGAATTATTGTTTGTAATTAACTAGTAATTTTCACAAATAAGTTAGGAAATCAGCAGATAACCCAGATAAATTTTAAGTGTCAATAGCAATGCATCGAATGGATCGGCTTAACCTCTGTTTATACCACGATCTCACACAAAAATGGCTAAAATACTATTTGCATAATGTTCGTAGGTCTTTAAGAAGGGTTCCCCCCTTCATTTGCAGGTTATTTATACTCTATGCGTGAACCACAATAAATATTCATCACATCAGCTCATACGCCCCCACCGAGGGGCTCGAGCCTACTGTAAAGGGTGTATAGTCCACGCGGGTCCAGTGCGGCTTGGCCAACTTCACGCACACCTTTTGGATCTCTTCGCAGGCGTGCGCAGGTTTCCTCACGATGTTTTCCTTCGCCGTGAGATCGTCAAATAACGTACATATAATTTCGAATCTGCGCCCTTCGTATCGGAAGGTAACAGTCCACACCATTGAGCCACCGACGCTCACAAATAACTCAATATTATTATTACCTACCAGCAGCGGTATTTCCTGACAAATATGACTAGGAACCTTCAAAAAAAGAGTGTATTCCTTCCATGAAGGTAAGAAACGCACTGGTGGCTCTTCTGGTGCCACCGTTGTTCATGGGTGGAGTTGAACACTTTTCATCAGGTGTCTCTCGTGCTCGTTTGCTCTCTATAACGTAAAAAAAAACATTGTTTTACGCAGAGTTCAGCCGTCAGGTGAAGCAGAAGGTGGAGGAGCGACGGCTGGCGGTAGGCGGGTTGGAAGAGGAGGTCGAGTACTCGTTCCTAGTACGCGCCGCGACCGCAGGCGCTGGCGCCGGTGCCGCGGCCGCAGCGCGCGTCCGCACCGGACCACAGGTATACGCTAATCTTCCAATATATTAATTGACAATTTTACTTGAACAGAAATTATTTCAACTTTGCTGTTTAAGTGCCTGTCAACATCAAACATGTATTCACTTCGAGCAAGTGAGGTTGATGGTGGATAGGGCTGCCAACGCCGGAGAATCACAATCAAAAATGCCGAACATTTGGCGAAACATTTTTATTTTCCCCGGACACATCTGAATAAGTATTTTAAGCAACAAAAATAAAAATACATTTTTCTGAGCCTTCTTAAAGTTATTATACGAGTGTTGTGGCTTTTTTAACTAAGATTGTTTTTAATTTATTGCATATCTGTAAGAAATTAAGTATACTAAAAACGTTTATCCTGGATATTTTTAAAAACCTCTACCGGATGGCCGACGAACGCCCTACGGACCTCGACAAATCGGAGGAATTGATTGGCTAGATCTTAAATCCACTTTTTATCTCTTATTTTAGACGGGTTCGCCAGCAGCGCCAAGAGAGCTCCAATTGGTGCCGGACCCTGCTGCACTGCACCTTTCCTGGGAAAACTCACCATCTGGCCGAGGTCCTTTGCTTGGATACTACATCGAAGCAAGAAAGAAAGGTGCGTGATATTTTGAATTAAAAAAGAACTTTTCCATGTAATATGTATTTTTCCTTCAAATAGGCTCGTACAGTTAGGGGAATATCGAAGGATAAAATTTAGGCAACTGTTTTCAATGTCAATATTCATTTGATTCACCATAAAACTTCGAAATTCATAAATAATATTTGTTCGAAATTCATAAAGTAATGACTGTAGTTGAATAAAATATGTAAAATTACAAACTAGATCATCTTTGTCAAATATTTCAATAAGTGGCAATAATAAAGAATATGTAAAGCATAATTATTTATGATTTTTTCAAAGCAGCTAAGGAGTCGTGGCAAGTCTGTAAGTTTAGATTGAGTAAAACATTTGATTTAAGAGCACAGACATACATTGTTTCTTAAAATAACTCATGCACATTTGAATGACTAACCTTGTATGATTTTTCCCCTGCCTGCATGCGTTGCTTACAACAGCATGCTCAACTATTTACGAATTTCGACAGATGACACGAGATGGGAAACTATAACACGTACCAGCAACGGATTGCTAGCGGAGTTCACGATATCGTACCAGAGCCTCTTGCCATCTACCGCCTACTCATTCAGAGTCATCGCGTACAATAAGTACGGCATCAGCAACCCTGCCTACAGTGACAAAGTCATTGTAACACCGTCAAAGTTGTACTTGGAATACGGATACCTGCAACACCGTCCGTTCTACCGGCGCACCTGGTTCATGGTGGCACTGGCAGCCGCCTCGGTCATCATCATCATTATGATTATTGCGATACTCTGCGTCAAAAGCAAGAGTTATAAGTACAAAAGTAAGTTTTTGGGTATATTCTTTTTTGCTTGAAAATATTAAACTGTATACTTAATTATTTATATAATATTGATTATTAGACTGAAGTACCTAGAATATTATTGAGGCCATCTCTGTCTGTCATTCAATAATTTAGTTACATCTTAAATATAAATAATATTTATTCAAAATAACTTAGTTCGGGTTTATTCAATAAGATTTTTATAACATATAATTAACAGTCATTCGATTGTTGTAGTTAATTAAAAGATAATAAAAGTGAATAATAATAGGCACTTTCGTAATTTGCGTTTCAGAAGAGGCACAGAAAACATTAGAGGAATCACTGGGCGGGGAAACAGAGGAGCGCGGCTCCCTAGCCATGGATCTGTACCGGTCCCGGCAGAACTCAGTGGGTAGCGCTGGTGGCGCGGGGACGCTGAGGCGAGGCAAGGGTGCATTAGCGAAGGCTCCGCCGAGGCCTTCGCCCGCCAACGTCGCCTACCACAGCGACGAGGAGAGCCTGCGCGCATATGACGAGAACCCCGACGACTCCTCGCTCACGGAGAAACCTTCCGAGATGAGCTCCACCGACTCACAGGTGATCACCATCAAAATTAGCGTTGTTTAGATACATGTTAAGTTCAAAAAATAAGTCTTACTAGAATGAGTAGTAAATAGTTATACGAGAACATCTTGATATCTAACTATAATATGTGAATATATCAAATTCATTGCTATAAGAGCAAACATACATATAGTAACTTAGAAAAATACCTTATCTTGACGGTATGGCTCTTTATAAATTAATTGATGTCTCTGAGAAATTATATATACATAACAGAATATAAGTATTCACATGCGTACATTAAAAAAAACTGAATTGACTACCATAGTCAAGGACGAATGCACCATTAAATTTGTATCAAAAGATAATTTTGCATAGTCTAATTTAGAAACTATCAATTTTAAATCAATTTGTAAAAATAGCACTGAACCCAGTGACGTTAAAAAAATACATGACATTGAAAATTATAATAACAGCATCCTCTTAAACCCCTGGAAAGAAATCAGATTCAAATTAAATGAGGGTTAAATAATTTGAGTATAATAAATATACTAGTGTCATGATTTATAACAATGTGTATCAAATACATTGTTGGCAGACATTAGCTTCAAAGATTGCAAATTCCTTAATATTATACATACTTATAAAAAAAAATGTTCGGTATTTCGAGGGTAACATAAGCTTACATTAATCAATGTAAGCTTATGTTACTTGCTAAGTATGAATTGAACATTAAATAGTTTGAGTTTATATTGTATAATCTTTGTCAAGATAAGTAATTGCAAAATATTAAACTAATCAAAACAAAACGAATCAAAAATATTAAATTGTTTCAAATAGATTTGTCGTTAATATTATGTTAGGATATAGCTTAGTATTTTAGTCTTCCCTCAAATATTTATAGTGGTTAAGATAGTAGAGGAGGACTCTTCAAGTCATCATCATGAAAATATTATGATTATATTATTATATGAAATATGTACACGCAAAGCAATAATATATTTATATTGCTTTAATGCACATACATACCTACTTAAAATTGATTTTGATGCCGTACTCAGAAAAGGCCGATATTTCCCGATACTTTTTAATAATCTAATCTAGTCACTATCAAACCCGCACACTAAACTCGGACCTTATTTTTTTCCTCGACTACATCCAATTGGATTTTGTAACGGTAAATATATTGCTGAATGAAATATCGCTATTGCTAAAAACTATACTTTGGTCACGCTTTCACATCTGAGCACATATTTCTATAGACACAATATCCTTGCCCCTCGGACGACCCCTACCGCATTATATCGGTTTAACCATTAAGTATAAGGTATAAGTAATATTAGTTAATGTTTATGATGTGGTAGTAGCCGTAACGTGTGAGCGAGCTTTTAAAACCGATACTAAATGTGCGTTAGCTAGAAAAACTTAATTCAAAAATTTAAATAAATAAGTGGTGTATCTATCTATCTACTATAAGACAGTAACATAACTTGATGTTGTGTGATAAATACATCCCTTCATATAAATTTATCGTAGCATTTTTTTATACCGCCTTTTTGTTTATATTGTAAATAGTTGGACATTTTAGGAGGTCTAAACAGTTTTGGTAGGTTGTAAATAAATATCTTTTTATTTAATCATTTGTCTTTATATAATAAGTTCCTATTTTTGGGTAGTTGTCAATATATCATTATTACTACTGTTCGCTCATATAACCAATTGTATCAATCACTAGAATTCGGAGAGTGAAAACGAGAGCGTGCGTTCGGAGCCGCACTCGTTCGTGAACCACTACGCGAACGTGAACGACACGCTACGGCAGTCGTGGAACGGCAGCGGCCGGTACGCAACTACTCGAGCTACACGGACTCGGAGCCGGAGGGCAGCGCCGTGATGAGCCTCAACGGCGGCCAGATCGTGATGAACAACATGGCGCGCTCGCGGGCGCCGCTGCCCGGCTTCTCCTCCTTCGTATGACACAAGCCCGAGCACGCCGTGCACATGTAGCTTACCACACTGCCACGTTTAACATATACCTTGTAAATATTTATCATTAACATTCACAAAAGGCACCGCTATTAGAAATATCGGCAGCCATTGTGATCTCACCGATAACATAATCTAAACTAGGAAATAGGTTTTTACGATGACCAATAAATGTAACTTAAGCTAAACTTTGAGATCTCGTTACATTTTTTTCGTCAGCGTTTATAGTAGGCCATATAATGAAAGGTTAAATTTTTATTAACCTTTAGAATTGTTTTATATGATAAGTTTCTAAGCATAATGTAATATATTATATACCTTTGATGTGTTCTATACTCAAATACATTAACACAAATTTATGAAATTTACAAAATATAATTTTAAATAAAATGATGCGTAGGTTCATTTCCGTGCTGCAATTGTAATCACCACTATGTGTTATTGTTGTTTTTCATTTTTGTTATCATAACCAAACATAGGTAAATAAATTCTTGTTGAAAAATAAGCACCCTGAATTCAAAAATCCAGTGTCGCTAGGTAAAATAAAATATTGTATTTTATTTTAACCCTAAAAACTGTACCAAATTTTAAGGTGACGCAAAAAGTTGTATTTATACCATATCAAAATCTGTAAAATGGAGTACTCGTATTATTTTGTCATATGTTGAAAAATAATAACGAAATTAATCTTGTTTATGAAAGATACTTGTTTTGATTTATTTAAGCACCTGGATACAAAGTTTGTTTAATTCTGGTTAGGGGAATCACCCTCAATAACGTAGCTACATACTGCCGTATATTTTTGTTGAAGCAACATTTAACATAACTCATCATCAAAACATCTCATTTGTTTTTATTATTAAGGTTCATAAAAGTTTGTTAATTTTATACAATCTTCGGATTGCTTTTACGTATAATGAATGGAAACTAATGAAATCAATGAATGGCACATGGCAAATTTTTTAATCCTAAATTGACTTAACATCTTAATCTTAATAATAGTGAAAATAATTAATATTTTAAGCTATGATCTTATAGGAATAGATAAGATTAGCCAAAAATTATGTTGAGCAATTTTATTTATTAGATCCTAGAAAAGTTGCTTAGAATTACCAGTCCTAACATGATTTTTATGTACCCTTCACAGATAATTCTGTTTTGTTTTTCCGAGAGCATTGTTGAAATACCTGAATTGTGAAAGGTCGCAAATTATCGAAAATATCATTCCATGTATTTATTATTTTAGGTAAACAAGATTCGACTATTTTACTAAATTCTATTTTTTATGTACTTACTGAGAATATTAAGCTTGTGTTATAATATTATGATGAATATACAATTATCTCTTAGTCCTATTAAATATACAGATATTAATGGAGTAGGTAGTACCAATTCCTTTTAGTTTTAAGACAAATAAGTTTGTAATGTTTTATTATTTAAAAACATGCAATTGACTGATAGGCATAGTATTAATGAAGTTGTTATGTATTGTAAATACATTTTATACTAGGCAGCTATATGCATTTACTAGCAACATTACATTTGGCACAACTATGTAAAATCTGTGATCTATCGTATTTTTCGGCAACATTTGTAGTTAAAACCTTTCTTAAGTAGCATTATGTTACGATCAAAAAAATCATAAGACAAAAGATAGCATAGTACTATCATGTTAACATTTTAAAGCAAATGGCAATATGTTTTTAATCAAGGTACAAATATAGAGTTAATGCCAATTTTAGATACCTATTTGCTTGAAGATTATTCTTTAGTGGCAGAGAAAGTATTGATGAGTTAGCCATACAATATTGTCATTGGTGAAGTGTTGAGTCCGAGAAACAAACATTAATTTCACCCAGGTGCCATTTTTAGAGACTTAATTATTGGATATTTGAATAAATCTATCAAAGTGAAGAGTAGCTAAATATTTTCAATCTAGATACTATTATGTACTTTAAAGACTACAACCAATATTGTGTTAGAAATACTTATACAATGTTTCGATTGGCACCTTTACTACTGACGTAATTTTATTGTTAAATTAATTCCTTTAGAAAATATATGGGATTAATATGCAGAACCACTTGTATTTTTAGTCAAACGGCTAATTCTGGGACCCTTTACCTGTGATAATACCATACTGAAGTTATACAAGTATGTAACGAGTTGAATAAATTAATTAAATACATAATGGACGCATGCTTCAGCAAGTTAAGTAAGGACACTGCAGGCTGTTGACGATTGTCCAAAAAATAATGTTGAATCTATTCTTAAACACTTCAAGCTGTCTGTCCAGGCTACAATCTTATATGCTAGTCTTAAACACGTATAATTCTGCATTTGTAGATAACAGTCCGATCATCTATAGTTTTGCTGTGCGGAGAGGCCTGCGCCCGACATTAGGTCGTTAGTGACGTAACGAAAGGTTGTGGTCGTTGCGTAGCGAGGACTAAACTAGACGTAGTCGAAGTGCTTTAGCGCTGCATATAACAATATACAAAATAATTTTACAATTATCCAGTAATATTATTGAACTATCCTTCGGGACAGATACAATGAAGGCTTTTTGTCAGTTGTTGTTCATTCTTGTGTGCGTTCCTAGAGGAAAGTATGTCCTAGTGATATGAGTGGTACCAATGTTTTGTGCTCTATTTACTATGTATGTGCGCCAAATATTATATATGTGCATCCAGCCGTTTTGGAATAAATCGAAAAAAACGGTTCCTGCTAGGGTAACGTTTTTCTAGCAGGAAAATTTTTAAAAAAACATCGGAGAGAAAAATAATTAGTCCGTTAGAAAGCTTATGTTGTGCATGAATGTGCGCCAAAAATTATATATGTGCGCCTTCAGGTTTTTGAAATATTCAACTTTTTAATCTTCCTGCTAGGGTAACGTTTTACAAAATCGCATATCTCGAAAACTATTGCATGTGCGTTTATGAAAAAAATTGCATAAATAGCTCTTACATGTGCCAATATGTGCCGGAATTTTGAACAAGAAAAATATCTTAGATTTTAAGTTATAGCGATTTTTTAAGAAATGAGAAAAAAAATATAGCCTCTTTATAAAAAGGCCGATAAGCTCATAAAAAATTGCATTTGATCCGTCTTGAGACGCAGATTATGTGCAGCAAGTTTCAATAGTGCACATTCATTAGTTGTTGAGTAATATAGAAAAACTAAACAAAAAACCTATCATGTTTTTGACGTTCACATACAAGAAACTGGTTCAATCTAAGATGAGCGATTGTAAACCATGATTATGTGCATATTGTCAAGTAATAATGTGAAAATTTTCACCTTAAAATATTCCGTATTTAAAAAGATATAAACAAAAGATTATCCGACCAAATTAGAATGACTACTAAAAAGCGACGATTCGATATGTATCGATGGCCTTCTTAAATTTACACATCAACCTATTGACACATCTTGTGCTCAAGTACAGTAAAGTGATAAAGTGATTCCCATTCATTTTCGAAAACAATGTTTCCATATTTAAAAATTTCATAAAAATGCATTGGGTAGTACAAAAGGAAATTATAAAGTATGTATTATATATATAACCAATTGGGGCTAGATAGCGCTGAGTGAGTGTCAGGTTATATTTATTTATTAAGTTCGTATTTTTCTTCTCACAGAAACTTCACACGGCTAGCACAATTATTTAGTACTTCTTTTTATCCTTTTTTTAGAGTTGACGTACAATACTATAAAACTCGTAGGATTTGAATAGATAAGCGTGACACCATAAATAATAGAAACTCTAAAAAGTGTGATGACACAAATGTCAAAGTTAAAATAACTGTCAATGGACTCTTTATCTCTGGTCGCACACGCCAGCTATGACGTCTTACGTATTGCTTGTAGAAAAAGGACAGGTAACTACCTAAGGTATTAATTAGAGACTAATATATAAACAGTACTCCATCTTGAATAATGCGAACTTTTACTACAATTGGAAGTACAGCCCTTTTGTGGCTAGATCTAGCACTTTTTAGTACGGGTGAACTCCTTTTTTAACGATTTAGCTCTTTTTCGCTGTCTTGAAAATATTAACCAATGTATGAAGTTTTCGACATGCTAACAACTTTTTTACTATATCATCGGCCATGAAGACGTTTTTAGACGCTCTAAAAAAACGGCTTCATGACATGATTATTTAAGCATTTGTAGAACGGAAAATCTATTGATGCTCAATCTAGCCCTTTTTAACTTCTCAAAACGCCCCATTTCTAAAACTAAGGTGGCAACACTGTGGAAGTGTTAACTTGTAGTTATATTCATACAGTTTTGATTGTGAACGACACGGTCGGTTATATTTTGTTATGAAGTTTTTTGAAAGTGGTGCAATATGTGACGTGACGTATTTATTACGATGATAGAACTGCGATGATGGTAAGCATTTCATATTTCGTGTCATTTTATAATCCTTTTGACTTATTGCAAGCACTGTGGATATGCGTACCTACCGGTTGAGATGCAAGGGTCATGGGTTCAATTCTGGCAGTAGTACATAATTAAATTGATGATATTGTTGTCAGGTCTGGGTGTTTGTAGTACTCACGTTCTATCTGTTACTAAGGTACAACGAGAGAAAATATTTTAAAAATATACTTAGATGAAACGCAGCTTCTAGTATTGGCACTCAATATGTGGATTAAATGCCCAGTCATGACTCATAACACTGGGGAAGCAGGTTGATGTTCACTGGTGACCATATTGTATATTTACTCATGGTCCCTTCCTACAAGCGAGAAGAGAGAGAGTAGGAGATGATAGTACTGGTGATAAATGTATTCGTTATTTGTGAGAATAGTTTGCAACAGAAACTAAATCCTTTTAACTTATGAAAGCGAATAAACAAACCATCAGCGTAGCTTTTAATCGAACCATTTTTTTTTGTTAAAACAATAATTAGTGGTAAAGTGCCGTCCTTATATAATTTATGGGCAGAATTATTCTTACTAAATCCTTAATTGTGGCTTTGTTGTCGGTGTTCAGGCTTTTCAAATCATTCATCGCAAGTGACTTTAAGCAAAGCCCCTTTGCTGCGAGGCCGCGAGCCGAGAGAAATATTACAATGTATATAAAATAAAATTATTTTTCTACATGATTTAATAATTTATTATTAATTACTTTTTATACAGCAATTAAAAATAATAATGATACAAAGTTTATTTTGTCCGAAATGGAAACATAAATTATATTAGTAATATTTACATGAACCAAATTTACCAAAAAACTTTCTAACGCGACTGTACGACAGCTACCAAGGTATTAAGCGTTCATTACGTAGGCCATCGATACATATCGAACCGTCGCTTTTTAGTAGTCATTCTAATTTGGTCGGATAATCGATCGTATTTTATTTTTTTTGATTTTTGTTTATATCTTTTTAAATACGGAATATTTTAAGGTGAAAAATTTCACATTATTACTTGACAATATGCACATAATCATGGTTTACAATCGCTCATCTTAGATTGAACCAGTTTCTTGTATGTGAACGTCAAAACATGATAGGTTTTTTGTTTAGTTTTTCTCATATTACTCAACAACTAATGAATGTGCACTATTGAAACTTGCTGCACATAATCTGCGTCTCAAGACGGATCAAATGCAATTTTTTATGAGCTTATCGGCCTTTTTATAAAGAGGCTATATTTTTTTTCTCATTTCTTAAAAATCGCTATAACTTAAAATCTAAGTATTTTTCTTATTCAAAATTCCGGCACATATTGGCACATGTAAGAGCTATTTATGCAATTTTTTTCATAAACGCACATGCAATAGTTTTCGAGATATGCGATTTTGTAAAACGTTACCCTAGCAGGAAGATTAAAAGTTGAATATTTCAAAAACCTGAAGGCGCACATATTAATTTTTGGCGCACATTCATGCACACACATAAGCTTTCTAACGGACTAATTATTTTTTCTCTCCGATGTTTTTTTAAAAATTTTCCTGCTAGAAAAACGTTACCCTAGCAGGAACCGTTTTTTTCGATTTATTCCAAACGGCTGGATGCACATATATAATATTTGGCGCACATACATAGTAAATAGAGCACAAAACATTGGTACCACTCATATCACTACTAGGACATACTTCTGCAGGGTACGGCACACTCATTCTTTATAAATCACTATTTCCAAGTGAGAGGCTTCTTTGAACGTGAGGCGCGGTCGGTGGCATGCGTCGCCCCTTGCCTTTGCTACGCCACTGTGAGCGATATAGGCTGACGATGATAATGATGAAGTGTATTGTCAATGTTCACAATGGGTAGGCAAGTAATAGTAAAACAAAGTTTTCAAATCATTGTATTTATTTACTGAACACAAAACTTTTCACATTTTGCATACCATTCTTTTGGAACAGATTTAGGTTTACTTTTCATTTGTTTAATTGCATTGTAGGCAGCCAAATCAACAATTGATACTTCATTGTTCTGAATCCAGTTATCTTTCTGAGCAAAAAGTTTTGTTATAATAGCATCCTTATCAGATTTTTTTTCAAGTAAATGGCAGATATCCAATAAACCATCAACATAGAAGTCATTATCATTATATTCACAATATGAGGATACACCAGGACAAGTACCGCAAAATATTAACGTTTCCTATGATTGGCACAGCAAGTAAAGATAGCTTTAATTCAGGATCAGCTGAAACTGAAAATGAAGATTTAGAGTGTTTTAATAATTAGTGAGTTACAGTGGCCGAGGACAGGGCAGATAGAACATAGAACCGATGGCCAATGTGGTAGCATCGACATGACAGGAAAATCGATTTATTGCGAGATTTATGTTAACTGGTATCATTGTCTGCATAGAAATCATTTAGGGAGGCAGTGAACATTTTATTAAGCAATGAACTAAGGATGTAATAATGATGATATGAGATTGTATGTAATAAGTAATCACCTGGATACATTAAAATTACTCATGCCGTAAACTTAATAATTAACCTAGGTGAACTAAATACACTTGAAGTAATCCTGAAACACCTGTAACCGTGTATGTACCAAAATTTCAAGAAAAAAATACTAAGAGACCTCTTATATAGTTTCATTTCAGATTTTATGAACAATTTTTTTTTTTTTAGTAGGCGGATAAGTGATGGTATTAACATCTCAGTACAATCTATACTAATATTATTAAGCTGAAGAGTTTGTTTGTTTGTTTGAACGCGCTAATCTCAGGAACTACTGGTACGATTTGAAAAATTCTTTCAGTGTTAGATAGCTCATTTATCGAGGAAGGCTATATAGGCTATATATCATCACGCTACAAGCAATAGAAGCGGAGCAGCAATGAAGAAATTTTCAAAATCCGGGGGGAAAATTTCTTACTTGGAGATTCCGCTGCGTACGCTGCGTAAACGGTTAAAGTTTCGCATAAGTCATGTATGAGAGTATTGTTACCCTTTTAATGATCTACAAAAAAGTCCGCAACAGCATATATTTATCTTTTAAGGTTAGCTCCATAACATATTTTTGCTAAAAAAATTTCTAAAATAATGTTTCATTTTGCGAAGTTATTTTCATAAATATGATATCAATCCTTATCCAAATAAATACTTTATTTATCACAAGTATTTCATTTTAAACAAAATTGCCATTTAAATCATTCAATTTTAATGAATATCTAATGAGATATCGCAGTTTTAACTCACCTATATAAACGAAGTACCGGGTTAAAGAGAGCGTTTGGCCAAAGTAACTATTCCACGCGGACGAAGTCGCACGCAAAAGCTAGTATTTAATAAAATAAAAAGTGTAATAAGTATTCTTCTGGTTCACCAGATGATTTGGGAAGAAAAAATCCTGTCGTAAACCTTATTCACCTACGTCAATTAAACTCACTATCAGTAAAGTTTAAACAAAAAATCCAAAAAATACTAGTAGACCATGCATAACCACGAGATCTAAATTTTAAAAATTGGCCAAGCGACCCCAACGCGCGGCCAACGGGCGAGTTGGACACGCCGTGGAGGGTTCCGCAGCAGCAAGAAACATAAAATAAAAATATATATATTTACTTATGCACTCACTACAGCTTTAGAAAGGACTTTACAATCAATACCTATTGCAATTGTCTTTTCGGGGGTAGGGGGGCAGAGGAGGTGTTACAAGAAGTCCCCTTGCAAAAGAAGGCGTTGCGGAAACCCCCCTTTACGAGAAAAAAACATTGAAAAAATTACATTACAAACATTTTTTTAAACTTTGAATACTGCAGTGCTTATAGTTTCGGAGAAAAAAGGGGTTGTGTTATTCGGCCGGACGGACAGACAGACAGACTTGACGAATATATAAGGGTTCCGTTTTTAGCCATTTTTTTAGGAGCTTCATTTTTTAGGGTTCCGTAACCCTAAAAAATAAGCTCCTAGCCGACCGTAATGTTACTAAAAACGAGCCCAGCTTTAATATGAAAAAATTGTGGTTACAAAAAAAAAAATTACCAACAGAAATCGTTCAAATTAAATTTCGTTGTTAAATTTCATGGATGCGCCGAATACCGAATATTTATTCGGTATTCGGCATCTTTTCTACTATTCGTATTTGGCCGAATTATTCGGTCTTGTTGCGGAATATATTCGGTTCAAGCATTCCTATTTTTGTGGCTCTTGGAGTCAAGCTGTAGAACAAAAATACAAACGTGATCTTTTACACAGACTCATTCATACTGCAAACACAGTAAAGTTGATATCAATATTTTTGTTGTGAAACAAAGGTGCATTTCTTTTTTAACCAACATGTTTTTTAATGTTTGTTCGTTGATATCGTCTTTGTTGATGTATCAATTTTGATGATTCTTTTTCGTTGGAAAGTTATTTTTAGGGTGGCCCCATGATAAGAAAATCAGGGTTTGATGATGGCAGACAGAGATATTGAGGGGAACTTTCAAAAACCATAGAGTGATTAGTAATTTTATTGATGAGAACAAACCATATGTGCATAATCAAGGCCTGCAGTCGATCTGATGATGAAGACCTTAGACAGACAAGGGAATTTCTCAAGAATTAACGCTACACTGATTGATCCGGAAAATAAACGTTTTATTTTTTATTATTAATCAAGAGACTGAAATTTAGTCGTCGTCATCGAGAGTTGTGCAACGGTGTGAAGTGTTAACTAGTGATTATTGTGCTTGGGTAAGTTGAATAATTAGTGAGTGTAGTGTGTTTAAGTGTTGTGTACGATTCTTAGTAGTTTATTAAATAAAGTGTATTACCGTATTATTCTTCGTTTTTGGCAATAATTTATCCCAGAACCCCCAGATTATAACAGTATCTATACTTAAATATAATACAGTATTAATAATTATAATATAATAATTATTTGACCATTTCTATTTAGCTAATAATTTATATTTTGCTTTTTAGTTAGAAGTCAGCATTTTTTGTTTGAAATTATATTTTTTTTTTATACTTATTTGTGCGATATTTTGAAACAAAGTGATAATGCGGTGAGTGAGCAGGTAGCGGGTGGTGAGATTCATACGGCTCATTATCATTTAGCCAGCAGTGACACGTAGCGAACATCACCGAACATGTTGGACCTTGTTTCCGCGACAAAATAATGTACATATTGGTAAACCGAATAATTCGGCCGAATATCGGGTTCGGTAAAGTTTAATAACATTCGGTTATTCGTTGCAACCACTATTTTTTATAGTATCAACCCCATAGTTTAGAAATTAGAGAGGGGGACACACTTTTTTCAATTTTGGAAGTGTCTCTCGCGCAA
>PQWD01011744.1:0-15925 GCA_019425675.1 Leucinodes orbonalis
GTAAACGGTTAAAGCAATAGAGCGTAAGATTATTTTTTATCTGCTGTCACTGCATAAGATATTGCTTTTATTTAATATACCTCGCTGAATGGCTTTAAATCTTTGAACGCCAATGACGGTACAAAGCCGATTTGAATTTACAATCAAGTGTAACCAGTTATTAGTCGAAAATAGAATAGTAATATGGACCAATACAAAGGTAGTACAAATAGTATTCGGTATTATAAACTTTTTGTTTTTATTGCTATCCACAACATTATTATTGGCAATCCATCTTATCACCTACCTACACAGTTCCTTTAAAATTATCATCATCATCTGGTCGTAAACGACCCCACCGAGGGGCTTGTGCCCGACCGTAAATGGCCTTCCGTCCACGCGGGCCCAGTGCGGATTGGCCGACTTTGACCCGCAACCCTTTGATTCTCTTCTTAGGCGTGCGCAAGTTTCCTCACGATTTTTCTTCACCGTAAGGGCGTCGGATAAACATAGGGACATATAATTTTGAAAACACATTGGTACGTGGCAGGATTTGCACCTGCACCCTCCAGATCGGAAGGCACAGTCCGCACTAATGAGCCACCGACGCTCCTATATAATCGCATAGCCGTAAATACCTATACCTATGCTAAATAAACAAACATACACACACTTAAAAGTTTTGTTGTTTATGAAAAAGGGTTATAAATATATATGCAATAGTAAAATGTTATTTTAATAAATCGAACCATGTCTCAGAAACCTAACGCTACAAATAATGTTTCAGTTTAGATACCGTTATAGCCACCCAATTAACCACACAGCGTATTGACGCATAGAAAATACCATGTCCGACTAATATAAAAGCACCAAGTAGCATCAGAAAAACATTATTTTGTGTAAATAACGAGATAATTGAGACAAGCACAAAACCTGTATAGGGTATAATGCGTTATAAGGCGATATCGCCCCGCCCGCCCATGCGATTGTTCCGTTGGTGTGTGCTAAACTAGTAATTTATGTTCATATCTTACTCGTCGGCCTATCGCTATCGTATTCACATAGGTATCTCCATTTACGCCTGATACTGTTCTCTAATATCCGTTACCAACCTTAACTAGAGATTCCCAGATGGCAGGGAAATCCGAGTTTGTCCCGAAATTTTGTATCTCGTCCAGAGTCCAGTATTGAGACTTTATTGATGTGGATTCCAAACAACTACTAGTGTCACGAAATTAACTAACAACGATTAACAAAACTGTATTGTTGGTGCGTTCGTGCCTATATTCTTAGAGTTTCCTACTCAATTACATATAGGTAAGTAAGTACCTATAAATATTTATAAAATTGTGAGCTTCGGTGGTTCATTGGTGTGTTCAAATCCCGCCACGTGCTTAATTATTTTCGAATTTTCCAAATTTTATGTACGTTTATCGTGAGAAAACTTCCGCAGGCCTGCAAAGAGATTCAAAGGTTGTGCGTGAAGTCGGCAAAACCGCACTGGTCCCACGTGGACTATACACTGTATAGGGGTAGGCTCGTGCATCTCACGATGACGATCATGAAAATTAAAAGAGAAACATAAAACTATTTCATATGGTCACAATACGATCCTGTTGCCGACCCAAAATGTTCCGGTACTTGTCTTGGATTTTATAAAATCCTCTCTGGTAACCCTAACTAGAGAATATTAGCGGGTCGTCTTGACTAGGGTAGCGAAGCCTTCTACATTATAAGTCTTAGGACAAACACGACTGAAATATCTTCTTTGAAGCATTTTGGTCTAGCGTACTCAAAATGAGAGCTTAATCCTATCTAAAGGGCTAGAACGCATAAATGCGCTTCTGGTATTGTTTATTTTAAAATTTATCAAATCTTGACGTGTTCATTACCATATTGTACCATATCAAAATTTGTAATCATAAACAAATATTTTGTTAAATTACAAGTTTAGTGATTAAACGTAAGGCGGCCCTTTTAAGTCGTGTCATTTAATAGATTATTGCCATTTTCAAGAATTCCCGCGCTATTGAATACACTCTTGCATACGTTCAAACCACTTTTAAAACATTTATTCCACTTAGATGTTGGGGTAGTCAAAATGGCCGATTAGTATGCGTCAACAGCTTCTTCGGATGAACTGAAACGTTGATCACCAAGACTGCATCATTTCGAGAAACGTTAAAAAATCATTAGGGCTCATGCTTACATGCTTTGAAACTCGTCGGTTGAATCGCTGCAGAGTTTTGCGACTGTGGTCCCTGAAATGCCAACGGATGCCTTTATTTTACGGTATATCACATGACGATCTTCGAGGATTAGCTATATTATATATTCTCTTGCGTCATGGCGGTTTTTGGACGACCTTCACGTAGTTTGTCACTGAGGCTAAAGTGACCGCGTTGAAATTCTAAGTACCAGCGTCCTAAGTCATGGTGCTGCATCATTAAACAAAGTGATTTTCTCAAAACACTGAAGTTGGGAATCCCCTTCGAAAGTTGTAAAAAATTATCGCACACAAATTTTCCTTACATATTTTAATTTTACTGCCGGCTTGTCACATTTGAATAGACAATAATATAAAATTAATCAACCAATCTGAAAAATATTTTTTTTTATCGCGGGAGGTTGGCAAACTACACGACTTAAAAGTCAGCCCTCGTAAAACTTAAATTTCACAAGAAACGTAATAAAATAGTGTCTAGTGATTTTACAGAGACCCATGACAAGAAACAACTGAAGAAGACTGACTTCCCCATATGTGTGATATTGAAACTGAAAATTTGTCAGAGCTCCGTTTAGATATGGCGTTGGCACTTTTTGAACTGTCCCTCGGTGGGGACGGTATATGAACTGATGGTGATGAACAAGCGTACATGTATCTAGAATAGATACAAGACCACACAATGTAATATGCTGGAGCGTATTATATTGAATAAGACGTGGTCTAACATGAAGTGAGCTTGAACAGTCAAACCTGAACGAGTAAATAATTGTTTCTAGAATCCCACAGAGTTGAATGTGGCTGGAAAAACAGACACAGGTAGACAATTCCATTCCCTTGCAGTACGCATAATATCAAAAACCCTTCGAAACAATTAATACGTATAGGTACGGGAGAACGGATGAAATTCTGCAGATGTCTGGCACTAGACCATTTTTAGGTGATAAACCTGCATGAAACAACCTATTCTGTGGGAAACTAGGAATTTTGTTGTCGCGCAATATAACGTTACATCTACACAGCGGGTTTAGGGTCGAAATCATTCAAAGATGAAACTCATTTCACAAGCACCATCTGCATTCGTAAATATAACCAAACGACTACAATTTTATGATAAAATATATATGTTAGCCACAATGTTATATTCAGTAACATATGCATATTCATTCCACTAACCAATACGCCAATAAATTCTTTATAACATGTTTGTAATTAATATAACTTATTAAATTACATACTAGATGAATAATCGTTGCGACAACCGTGAATAACATCACTAAATAGAAGTTAGCTAATATAAAAAGTCGACGATGTTAGTGTTTCTTATAGTTTGATTACTAAAGTGAAGTAATTATCTGTATCATTAATTTTGGAGAAAGGCTCCAGTGTGGCCGGCGAGCGATTATCTTTTTCGTTATTCGATACGTCAATCGATTAATTGAAATATCGAGCTTAGAATCGGTGTTTAGAAACTTTTTGTTTCTATTGAGTCTTGTTAATTTCAAAACATAAGCTATAATTACTTTTGTTTTATATGCTGATGGCGTCTGTTTTATATATTGAATTTAGTATTCTAAGTTAAAGCTTATTAAGCTTGTCTCGCTATTAAACTATAAACTAGAAAATACTTTGTCTCGTAGGAAGTTAATATGAAAATACATACTTAAAGATTTTAAGAGCTACTAGTAACATTAAATAACATAGCAGTATTATGGCCAATATTTACCAATACTAGCAACTATAGTGTTTTTAATATTGAGATAAATTTAACGATATGATAGAAAATCCGCTACTGAGATAATTTGTATCTGACAAACGGATTTCAGAAGAGATCATCAAAACGTGAGAGCATCTCCTTTGCGGTGTCACGGGAAAAGGAAAATCTGTACGTCAATGAAGAATGTTAACACTCGAGGTTGGTTATTTACGAGTATGCGGCAAGGGTTAACTGAATTGATCGAGCGTCGCGCGCGCAGCTTTCACCGGCTCAAAGCGGCCGCCGTGCATGTTTATTAACTTAACCATTTTAACAGGAATTCCCTCTGTTGTGGGTACCCGTGCGGCTAGCACGAACAATTATCGGTACCACGTATTTCGGCGTAACAGTGACTTTGGATGAAAATTAATCATAAAATTTAGGTAAATCATATGCAGTTACTACCCATATCATTTATTATTAAAATGAATAGCTTTGTAAACTTAAATAATTGTTCCATCGCGAATTATAAAAAGTTACTATTATTAATCCATCTTCTCCATCGACTAAAATAGAGAAAAAAAAATACTAGAACAAATTCAATACGCCCTTTTTATTAATTATTGGGTACATAATACCCAAAATTGGTACAAAAGAACCTAACTAAATCCATAATAACGGTGCATTTTCTATGCAAATAGACAATTACAGTGTTACGTAATACGTGAGGCGGTAACCTTTACAGTAACAGGCGAGTTTAACGGTCACGGAGGCTGTACAGTTAGGCGCATTCCTAGAGCGGAGGGTGCAGGCAGGTGCGGCGGGCGGGGGTGCGCTGGAATGCGCCCGCGCATCTCCCTTGCGCTTTTGGAAACAGTTTTTGTTTCATTGTTACGCGGTGTTGCAATTTCTAATGTGTTTTGGAGATGCTTAATTTTTTCTTAAGATATTTACAATAATTGATGTCCGGTAGATATATTCGGTACATAAATTGTTAATCCTTGAATTTCTAATTGGATTTTAATACTTTCAGAAATAGTTGCTTTTGTGGGTATCGATAAATAATCAATGTAATAATGTGTTTTGGAGATGTGCAAGTGTTTTCTGTTATTTTCATTGTAATTTACGACATATATTGTTATATAGGTATTTTATTATATACTTATGTTGTTAAATAACAATGTTTAACATGTTTTAAACGTAATATACTTACTTTGAAGATTTATATAAAGTATCTACTTGTTCTTATAATTTTCATTGGATTAACATTTTTATTATATCAAATAGTTGTATTTGCCATAATGGATTATTGCTATTAAAGTTGTATTTGTTATTATTGATTGTTATTAATTTAATTCATCTTCGCAGTAGCTTTGTCATTACTAAAAGTCGTTAAAGCCTTTAGTTTCACGGTGCGCTTACATGATTTTCTGTCTTAAACAGTCGCTAATTAAGTTACCCATGTGTTATTTTACGATATCAATTGTAATATGATAGATGTTGCTATGAATTCATATTCCTATAGTCATATATCGGACTAAGCGTTTTGTGAGCGTACTGCAAATGAATGGTATGACTTGCCTGCGTCTGTGTTTCCGACCACATACATTCAAAAAACGAGTCAATGCTCTTTTTCTGGGCAAGCTCCACTAGGATAGTCTGTGCTCATACATTTGAACTTTCGAACATACATTTAGTCTTGTCTGCTGATAGATTTCTTATTGGAAATGCAAAAATACTATGTAATAAAATTTGTGTTCCCTCTTTCTTTTCGCAGCCCCATGCATAACATACTTAGGTCCCCTTCATTCTGCGCCACATACACCGGTTCTTCGCTCTTAAAGATGCTTATATAGATTAACCTGTCAGTAACTCATATTGGCTCCCAATACACTTTAAACAGTTGTGTTTGCTGCTACTAGAATTCATTGTGGTGTAGTAATGAGATTAAAATAATTTCTACTTGTGATTGTTGAACAGTGGCGTGCACTTCATATATACAAATAAGCAGTGCATACCCTGTACGTGCGTACCCAGGCAACCCAAAAATTGCCAACATATTAAATGATTCCAACTAATTCGCCTTTTCCTCTACATCTTTGAAACTATTGAGGTAGTACATTTAAATCAATGTTTGAAACCATAAGAGATCTGGAGTCATCAACAGCACTTAATTTCACAAAATGTATTTTTTTATTGTTTTGCGATTACTGTTACTCAGTTAGCATACCCTAGTCATAATCTCAGTGCAATTGGATTTTCTTGCTTTACAGACCAAACAGTTTTGTCCAACTTACAATCTCTAATGCATGTTAATGAGAGATGATTTTCAGTTGGGTCGGTACTTAGTTATTTTGCATCAAACTACTTTTAAAAACAAAGCAAATGCACCTCATAGAAAAGTCGGATGTAGGGATTGTACTCAAAAATGTTTTAAGAACGGTTTTTATTGGATCTGAAAAACATGATACTACTACATTGTGCAATACAATGTATACAAATTGTTCGCAATTATTACAATGTATAGCTTATAATTGCAATATATTTGTTGTCAGCTTGTTCATCATCATCAGCTCATATACCATCTCCACCGATAGTCTAGATAGATAGATAGTCTACCCGCAAAATTTTTGTTTTGAGTATTTGAAACATTTCAGTATATATTCGGTTCCAGTACAAAAATTAGATTGAACTTAACGAAAGCTTTGAAATTGTGGCTTAAATAAGATCATGAATGAAATTTATTATCTGATTTAATATTTTTAAGATTAAAGAAACAACCGTTTGAGGGTAGAGTCAGAACAAAACCCACGTGCCGAGTTATTTGTCACCGAACCAGATTAGTGCGATGACTGCGCAGTTTTTGTTTCTTATAGTTGGCCTGCAACGCCGTGGGCGGCGCCCGCCCAAGTGACTCGTCTCGTGGAACTATACTATAAAAAATACGAGCTAAATTAACAAATATTGTGGATATGTTAGGAACACTTTATGAACACTATGTTATACATATATCTCTAAGCTAATAATAAGCTTTAGTAAAGAAAAACAATTATTTAAGTTATTTGAGGTCAAATACAACATTTTCTAATCAATGACATCATTGGTTTGTTTTCTATTACAAATGAGAAGAAATGTTTGATAGTCCAATTTTTATATCTAGATACATTAACTAATATTTAAGTAACTAATAAATAACCAAAAGGCCTCATAAATTGATCAAACACTCTTTATTAATAATGTGAGTAAAATAAATTTAAAGTTTTGTCCAATAGACAAAAAGCTTAAACAAAATTTACTTTCTACATATACATGTTATATTAAGCCTTAAATTATACCTAGTGACGAAAGACCTCTCTTAATGATTTCCATTTATAGTGTATACATCATCATCACCTCATATATGCCCGCCGAGGGGCACGTACCCACCCTACAGGTGTACTGGGCTTAGTCGTCCACGCGGGCCCAAAGCGGATTAGCCAACTCACACACAACCCTTGAATCTCTTCGCAGGCGTGCGGTGGTTCCCTAACAGTGTTGGTATTCACCGTAAGAGCGTCGGATAAATGTACATTTAATTTCGAAAATAAATTGGTATGTGGTGGGATTTGAACTCCTCCAGATCAGAAGGTAACACCAATAAGCCACTCTACATACATATGTACATACCCACTATCAAATAAAGTTTTCCCCTAAACTAATAGTTTGTTTGTCAACAGAAATCTGGCAATAGGCATCGGCATCCAGAACTTCCCCGAAGGTCTGGCCGTCAGTCTGCCGCTGCAAGCCGCTGGCTTTTCAGTATGGAGAGCTTTCTGGTAAGTAACGAATTTTGTTATGTACGTCTCTTGTCAACCTTTCGTAGTTCTTTGCTGAATGTAAGTGTTTTCTATTTATCTACTCAAATGTACTGATTCTACGGTTTAAGCTATATATGTAGGTTTATTTGATATTCACGGTGTCATTTGTGGGTCTATATAGAAAACATATTTTTTTATTATGATTATATACTTTTAATTACAGAAATGCATAAAGGTTTAGCTATGCCTTCGATGTCGCAAAATTTCGTGAGTCTCTATGGCACTCACCAATTAGATGAATCATTAGTTAGTTATATAACTTATAAAGTAATAAACGTCTAACAATAATAGTATTGATACAAAGCGACCGATAGGAACAAAGAAGCGGGCATCGTGTGGCGGTGGCGCGCTCGCTACAGAATGCGGCGTTGGTCGTCGTTAGGCCGGATGCCAATGTGGCCAGACTGACCGACCCCATTCCTGCGCAGGCTAATTCATTTAGCGACTGCGCCCGCCCGCTCGCGCAACGGTTAAACGCTGCTTTGCGTACTAAAATTAAATGATGTTCAACTGTTTTGTTAGATGATAGGAGTTGTTTGGGGTTTTGTGATACTGACGGGCGTGAGTCCCGACTCCCCTGAGAACGTCCCTCAGATCGTCTTGACTTCGTATTGCTCCAGACATAACAAGTTTATTTTGAGTAACATCAGTGTCTAGTTTTTATGGAATCTAGTTTTTATGGAATAGGAATGTGAAGACGCGATACTGGAATTAATATCCTGCCGTATCCGAAAAATAAATTGTTATTTATTTGTAATTTTGGGTGAAAGTGTAGGTATGAATCCTGAAATTGCCTGCTATTTTTCAGGCTTTTAAGTCCATATATCTACTGTTCATAATATACAATCATTTCAGCATCGCTTTTGCAAATCTTCAGAAGTAGGTAATGACTTATCCACGTATACAACTTGGCTAATGATTTATCATTATTTAATATTGACGCTATTACTATACTAAGAGTTTGAATTGTTATCTGTACATCCAATAGGTAAGTTTACTCGAGACTTATGCGAACAATTACTGACTCACCTTGTCCTTTTTTCGATATCCTGTCACATAGTTAGCTATAAATGCAAATGCCGTAAGAGCATCGCAAAAAATTACCCACAAGTTCGTTAAACTTGTAATACGTCTAAGGATTAGAACGCGAGCGTTTAAAGAATCGTATGCTATTTATTGGTTGGCTTCATACAGGCAAAGGAATGCTAGAGCAAAAGGTTACATCTGCCGAGCGCAGTGCGGTACGTGCACGCATTGTAAACGTTACCAAATAGGTAAAAGTTGTAAATAGTTGCATTCCGACGTTTTCTTGGAATCGCCTGGCGCCGCCGTGCCATGGAGCCGTTCATCTACATACCCTGTATGGATATGTGGCATAGAGTATGATTATAATTGCCTGCTCCACAATTCGTCGTTCTTTGAACATCAATTTTCTGGACAGGAGATTATTCTAGCACTAATTGTAGAAAATGGCGGCCAATAATCAACCGTATGGGAGTGTAGGTAGGAACTTAATATAAGTTAATATTTGCTGAAGTATTTTATTAATACCTTTGCAAAATAATAATACAGATAAAGATCAGATGTAGACTGTGATAGTTTAACATGAAGAGAGAAGACACACACATAAAGATCCCAAGATATTTATTTCTTTTAGGTACATACTTATTTGCATTTTTTAAGGGGTTGGTACCTACAATAACTATTCTCGTATGCTGATACGATAATGTGAACATTTTTTGTAGTTGAGAATCTCTGTAATTTCTATTGGAGAATTCTCGGTGGTACTATTAATAGTATTTCCTGCTTTCACATCCGATCTCATCTAATCAAATAACACATGAAATGTAGGAATTATCTTCAGATCGTCGTAACATGTCATTTATATAGATATTAATTCAAATAAGGTTTTATTATGCACATAAAAACTTAGATTGTTTTTAATAAGAAAAGTTATTATTCAACTTACTGTAACCGCTTTGATTTTGATTGTAGACATAAAAACCGAAATAGCTCTGAAATGGAGTGATGAGACGAAATGATCGGAAGCGGCCGCCATCCGCCGCTTTATGTGTCCAGTCTATTAATCGTGCGTTTTATGCCAAAATGTGACGTTTATAGTTAGGAATAAATGTCAATTTTGGCACGTCTTACTAGGTGTCAATTTAAAGTTAACATTACATCAATAAAAGTCGGATTTTTGTAAACATGCGTCTTTGTCTTTGTCTATTAATAATATTAATATAAAGCTTTTGCTATGAATCAAGTATAATATATTGGTGTTTCGCGTGAGTTATAAATTTTGGTGTTTATTCAACTCGGTCCCACTAACCATCGTTTTTGACGAAGATAAATGACTTCAATCAGTAAGCTGTTATTATTTTTTGGGCATCTTGACTAACTACCTACACATTAACAAGACTAAACTGCATTAGGGTTTTCAATCATGGCCGTCCGCCCGCTGTCAGGGTGGTGTCGTCGAGAACGGCCCTATTTGAATTTACGGGTACAGCCCTGTCGTCACCGGCGTTAGTCACAATTATGGCACAAATAATGTGTATTTATTACAAAAATAATTCGTGACGCCTTTGGTAATAGTGCAAAAGTTGTTAGCTAATTAATTAACATTTTTGGTGACATGTCGGTTTGGTAGCGCCATATTTTTAAAGATTACAAGTCGCGTTTGGTTAGTCTTAATCGTAAGTGTGACATAACTGGCATCATTTGCCCATGACTAAGTTTTTATTTTCCGTCAAGACTGCCCTGCGCACATTCCCCAAAACTACGTATTACTTATTTCCTCTTGAGATGTCTCTTTTACCAAGTAATTTCACGATCCAAAGTAAACTTTTTCAGAAACACGAATTGTGATCCACTTAAACATAAATGCATTAATAACATTCGATGATCTACGAATATCACGGAAAATCACTGCAGTTTCCGTCCCTAGACGACTCAGTACCATTCCTAACCACCTAATAGTTGATTTGCTAGGAACCCAATATAGGTTATCAAATGCGCCCCCTAGTTTTCGTACGTAACGGTCGAATCCTAAGTCTTGATGCGGTCGCGGTTGCAAGAATGCGCTCGGGTGGGAATCCATGCGCGCGGGCCGGGAATGCGCGAGCGACGACCCCGGCCACCCTGCGCCCGCGCCGAGCCCCTAACCTTATGCGCCATTTTATTACGCGGGTCTGACCGTGTGTAAGGTCGTGTGCCTACCTCAATATCAACTATTTCTCCCGCCAACGCAGTCGGAATCAGAGAAACTAGAAGAATCAATATGTTCTGGGATAATTGTTAGTGAATGGGTGTGCTTCAATCAAAAAATAATTGTAATCATTACTTAAGGTAATACTAAATTAGAGAACAAATGATGGCATGATTAAATAAATAAAATATCTCTTAAAACCCACACAGCGCCCGCCATCTACCCCTAAACTATGCAACATAGAAGCTGAACCACAGACAAATATTCCTTTTCGCAAGCGAAAAAACGGAACTCCTTTAGAATCACTTTGTTGCCCGTCCGTTTGTCAGTCAAAATTTGAGTTTTGTAAATTCATACGTAAGATGACCCATTGATAACAACCCAGACCGAATCAAACAGACTTGTTCCTTCTTTAAATGTTTGGACTGAGTCCAAACCCGGAGCCTATAGCTACCATGTGTGCAATTCTTGTAAAATTATACTTTCTGTATACCTATGTACGGTCACAACCTCGCAACGGTACTGGTGCCCACACCACCTCACTATGGGATTCATTATATACCGGTGATTATATGCGACAGTCACCACTCGTCACATAATAAGGTTTGAAGTTTGATAAGTTGCTTATTTCATGCATAAAAGTACTCAAAGTAATAAATCAGAAAATGGCGTCGCAACAAGAGTATTATCTTCTATAATATAAAAATGAATCGCAAAATGTGTTGGTAAGCGCATAACTCAACAACGCCTGGACCAATTTGGCCAATTCTTTTTTTTAAATGTTCATTAAAGTCCAAGGATGGTTCTTACGGGGAGAAAAAATCGAATAATTGCCGGGAAAACCCTAAAAACAGCCCTTTTCTTTTTCACATACAAACGTTTTCTAACTAAAACGTAGAATCAATTTGAGCTTTATTGCTATTATAATATAAAGTTCATTAAAATTACTTACTTTTAAATGCTTATAGTGTTTTATTTAATTATTTTTAATTTACACCGAATAATTACCAGGATGACGATTCTGTTCACGATAATTTTTGCAAAGAATATAAAAAAGGTAGGAACAAAACACTGCCACATTACAAATTTTTCTGACAGGACGAAGTCTGTCGGGTCAGCTAGTTGTGTATAAAAACGCAGCTCTCGTGCCTGATGTCATGGTCAGTCGTATCACTTACTATCAGGTGAGCGTCCTGACCGTCCTGTACACAACGAGATGAATGAAGAAAGGGGATAACAAGATGAATGAAGAAAGGGGATAGTCTGGCGCAAAATGGGGGTACCTATGGTGCCGTCCACTAAAACGCCGTTAACTGAGGATTTATTTAAATGAAAAACTATGTTTATGGGAAAACAACGCATAAGGCATCATCTCTTATATTGGTTTTTATCACCATAAAGTTATTATAAGGGTTTGGCTTGTAAAACATCCCTAATAGTGTGGATAATCGTGTACAATTCAAATTACATATCAGCCGAACTTAAAATTGCGCTCGTCAGTTAACGGCGTTTTAGCTAGCGGATGGCAGTATGTGGGCCATTAATTTCTGATATTGTCTAAGTCTACAGGTATTAAAAAATCACGAGGTGCATAACTTGATTGATCTTATTTATTGGATGGGAATCTTTATGGACTTAAGTGTGATTTTTTTATTACGAAATAAACAAAGTATCGAGAACATTATCAAATCAATTGCTATGCTGTGTCGTATACTGAGTTTAATCGTAAGCAAAGCGCTAACGACGTAACCAAAACTAGCAACCTACATAATATTATGTCATGCAAGGCCGCCGGAGTCTTTATCATAAATGGTATTGCCAATCTTGCTGTGGCCGAATGACCCCACTTTGAATTCTTGAACATTAAAAAACTGTGTCATTGTTATAGGCTAAATGTTAACTCTGTTTAAAAAATGCAATGCCTGTAATGAAAATCCATTGTCATAAACATAGCCCTAACTAGACCCTAACTTAGCAATTACTAGGAAACAACGGGTAAACAAACAAATGTTTGATTTTTTATCAATAGGTACTTGATATAAGGTGTTCTAGGATTTTAATAAATACAGACACATTCATGCACGCACACTAGTGGTTCTATAAATATGTGACGGATTGCACAGAGATTGAAACTCGGAAACTCTATTCTATACCAGAAGCCTACTTAACATCCTTTATAGTTTGTTGTCACATGTTTTGTTTGTAATAATTGAAATAATTAATAATTGATCTTAGTGAAATTGCGAAATGAAACGTACGTAATAAAGGTACCTACCCGTTTTCCCGTAATAATTTATATCTATTTATTCCCGTAATTTACGTGTAATAAATCTATTGAAACGATAACTTTGTAAGATGCAACGGTCTGTTTGCATTACGATGGGTTGATAATAGTGCAGCGTCCAGTAATAGTGGGTCTGCAGTGCGGAATGCAGGGAGCGGAATGCGGCCCCGGCAAGAAGCGCCCTCGCTCCGCAGCCCTCCCGCCCCAACGGGAAACATTTGCAACACATAAACACGATTCGCATTCCGACCTTATGTGTTACATTTGTGTTCGAATTCCAAATTCAAATTGTATATTTTTTTATAGTATGTATTTTGGGGCAGTCTTTATAATATTATTTTTTAAAGTTTTTTTGGAGACGGAAAAATGTGTTTAACTTTTTGTCATCATATTTACGATCATTGCGGCCGACATCAGCATCGGAGACGCGCAAACTTTCGACTGTTATTTTTTTTAAAAAATATCATTAACATACGACTAATAGTGTCAAGTATGCATTCTTTGTAATTTATTAAATAAACTACTACAAATATTTTGTTAATTTTCAAATACTAGCGTACCCTTTGCTGTATGACTGATTCATCCCAGACAATAAGTATTGTTTTTTAATATCCTTATTGAAAAACATCAAAAGTAAAACATCTTATTTATACCACACGCTCTTTTTTTTAACTCACTGTAAACCCGACTAACTCTACTGTTTATTACATAATTGTTATCAAAAACAATTTAAAACACAAAAAATATCACACTATTTGTATTTTTAATAGGTAAGAAGAATTTTTATTGACATTAAATTTGATCGAACTATAAGTTATTCATCGGTTTTTGTAGCGCTATATGACATAATCAGATCGAGCAATGGTGATCCATTGTTGTAGACAATGCGTCTAGTCAATGTTTCTCACCGCTCGCTCACATGACTCATGGTGACGTATCATCACACATAAGCTCCAAATAGGTGCTTCGATGGATAAGTTATTCTGTACCGCAATAATAGTATCTGTGATTCGACACAAAGCATTCGGAATTCTTCTGATTTTCGCGGATTTTTTTACGCGGTCATATAAATTCGCAGACGCCCGCCGGCGCCGTTGATTTGCTTGCAATTAGCCCGGTTTATCGACATATCAAGCATAGCATAGACGAACAATTTGGTGGGAGAAGTTACTACACTAGAGGTTCCCGGGTTAAATTCCTGTGCAGACAATATTTTGACTTTGCTATTTATAATAGGAACTGCATGTTTGTACTTGTGTTTTCTATTTATGATTTGCATTTATTGATTAGCTTGTTTATTATTAGCGCAGTATAATGTTTAATATACCAAGATGGCATGGTCATTATTGGTATATATTTGTAAGGTACCGGCGTTGTGAGTCGGTTTCTCGTGCTGTCGATGGCTTGTCTGCATGACTATACGCCGAGATTAACGATTGCCATGTAAAGCTTTTAAAGTCTAAAACGGCCGACTGCAGAGCATAGGTCTTCCCACTGAGCATGGTTTTAGAGAGATTATACCGTAAACCAACACTCGGGACCGATACATTTGGTGTTTAGACTACAATTCTAAGACACTAACCTGGAAGAAACGTTAACGTGCCTTCCTAAGCACGGAAGAAACTAGATATAATATGCCTGTCATCCATACAGGTAATAGGGTATGCAAAGTGAGTGACACCAATCGCAGAAACAAATAATAATTATCATTTTTCTCAAATTTAGTGCTGTTGATGACAGCTGATCGCCTATGATTTCAAATCTGTAGAGGAAAAGGGGCGAAGTGCGAATCATTTAATATGTTAGCGAATTTCTGGGTTGTCTGGACGCACAGGGTATGCATTGCTCATTTACATATATGGAGTGCACGCCACTGTCCATACGACGATCTCCGGCCTGAAGGACCGACGACTTGCTAATAGCTACTGGTAGGCTGAATGAGGGAAGATATTTTCTTATATATAGGCTGTATCAGATTTATACTGGGTAGTAGACTCGGCATTGAATCGTCTAGGTACGTACCACCGCAGTGCAAAATCTCGTCCCGTAAAATAGAAATGATAGAAATAGGGCGGGCACTATAACTGATGATATTACCGGGTATAAGAGACCTAACACTATTGTCTCGCGTGTCAGGCATAGTGGCATAGGCATTGATAGAGAATAATAACTGTCTATCATTTGTTGTTCTCCATCAAAGCCGCTCTGTCCTTGTCAGGTGTATCACTTACCATAAGGTAAGCATCTTGACCGTCCTGTACACTTGGTAATATAAAAAAAACAGAATACAGATGACGTCAATTGCCTAACTTGCATTGATCAAACCGAACGCGGTAGCCTCTGAGCCTACACACCACGAGAAAGTAGTCTATTTTGAAATGTTGATGCGTTGCGTGATGACTAGTGTTCGGAGGAGGTATATTCATATTTGCCACTAGTGTAGGAAATAATATGGATACGCCATTTTAAATTTAAATTAAATTTTCATCGTTTATAACAGCATCCATTGACACCGTATTTTGAAAATTCAAGCGTCTTACTACTATTATTACTAAGACTGACAACCAACGGAGTCTTCCAATGGGATTGCTTTCTATCCGACTGCCGCAGGAGTGGTGGATTGCCTATTATTTAATTATATATACTTACTACGTAGAGTTGTAGAATTGCGGGG
>PQWD01011746.1:0-22337 GCA_019425675.1 Leucinodes orbonalis
ATTTAGCCATGATGTGCACTGTACACATGAAACTTGTCCAGAGTTATTATCATTTAAACGTGGTTTTGTTTAGGAATGACGATGGGGCGAAAAGTCATTTTAATTCATTATCTTAAATGCTCATTCTTAGAAATGTACAATACTATAGTATAATATTCATGAAAGATGGCACTGGCGGCTGAAGTCCCTTTTTAGGTAACCATTAGAGCAGGGGCTTAAATTGGTTTAAAATTTACCGGTAGTATTAACGGTTACCAATTTTGTCATATAGTTTCGTTCCGCATGGCTCCAAATAGGAACGATCCTTGGAAACCTAAATTAACCGGTTTTAGTGAAGATCTCTCGCAAATTGTTGCAACTCAATTTTGAGTCTGTGAATTGAAGTGTGTGCAAGCAGCGACGCGAGGCTGGCGAAATATAAATTCTCTTTGCATTTCATTTTGTTTCCCTTGGAGTAACATTTTAACCGGTTAAACACTTCTATAATGTAATTTAACTTTTCTTTAAACATTGAGTCCATATATTTATATATTTTTCTTACAAAATAGGTACATGTGTGTGTGGTGGTGTGTGTGTGTGTGTGTGTGTGTGTGTGTGTGTGTTGTGTACCTGGGCGCGTGTGCGGGTCTGGCTTGGTGGGCGGGTTGTCGGTGCGAAGCGACGCTGCCGGGCGCGCGTCCTCGAGCTTGGCGCGCAGCGGACGTGGGCGTCGCTCGCTACCTCCACCAGCCACCTGTGTTTGGAAACCACACACACAAGCAAACAAACCTCAGGTCTTGCAAATATTCATGGGCGGCGGTGTCACTTACTCGTATCATCAGGTGAACCGTATGCTCGTCTGTCTCCTGTTCAATAAAAAAGGGGCGTTATTCGAAGGAATGAAAATAAAATAATTATTTATGTTTAGGAACTCCAGTAAATGTTTAATTTTGAATTTATCGGGTCGGTTAAATATTTAATTTTAATATTTATAATGTTTACGTATTTTTCAAAATTGGTTTTGCACTTTCGATTTTATTTTGGACTCGAAGCAGATAAGTAATCTTTGATCATTTTTTTATTACATATTTTTTTTATGTGGTACTAAAATATTAATTGTATATAAGTTTCATTGCCTTATTGGTCATTACGTTTTATTTCAAATCGTCACTTAAGTCTTACTGTCCGTTCAATATAATATTATTTCACTGTTTTTGGTTTTTCCTAAATATTATTTACAAAATATATATTTACTTAAATATACAAAATATCACTTACAATAATATTTATATATGATGTAAATACAATAATCTAGGTAATTTTACAGTGAAAATCGGATTGTATTACCTACCTACCTATATAAAGAAGCATAATAAAATGTTTATCTAACGTATACGTGTAGTTACTTAGCAAAAATCAAACTTCGTTTAGATTAAATAATATTCTTTCATTTATCTCGACTGAGTGACGTTTTGAAATTACATATTTTTATTAACTTGATTTATTTGAAAAATGCGCATGAAATGGAAAATGGGGCTAATAATGTTAAATATATATTTTGTTAACATAAAAATGCATGAAATTTTATTTATTTCGTATACAAATTATGTATTAAAGATTGGGGTATTTAGAACTTAATTGTCGGGTTAAAATGTTTCCCTTACAGCCCTTCTGTGTCTCAAACAGTAAACTATTTAATAAAAATATATTTAGATAAAATTACCTACACAAGTGATCCCACTTAGTTTCTAAAGAACGAAAATACAGCGGGCGTTAAAAGGAGTAAGTCCTTTGGTATAAGTAAAATAACCAAGCTTATTTTACAATGAATAAATAATGAGACATAATTAAATATAGTTAAATAAAGTAGCATAACTAATTACATAATGATTTCATATTTTGTGTTTGTTCTGCGTCCAGCTATATTATATCTATAATTTTAATAATAATTATTATCTATCATAATTAATTTTATTATTCATAACCCAATCTTTGTCAATAATACAAGCCACGTTGGCTTAAAGTGGTCTACGTAATGGGTATTATTGTTTAACATGTATTCCTACACTGCTGTCCTCTAACTAAAAAGTAGTTAACCTTTTGACCGCTGCAAACGTTTATGCTCCAAGAGACACAGTTTATTATTGTTTTTGGATAATTTAAGCACTTTTTTTGAGTTTGAGACGAAAGCCATGTCATATTGACAGATCACTTCGAATTGAATTGCTGTCCTTTGACAGTTATTGAAATAGAGATCATGATAATGTTTCATACTACAATCACGCTTAAGTTGATATAAAATGTATTAAGAGAGGTGGTGGGTTGACAACTTGTTATACATGATCCGTCCTAGTGCAGGTGTCAACCTGCCATACAATTGTTAACGTGTTAGTCTTCATTGTGAATGGTAAGGAATAAATAGGAAAAAATGATGTTCTCATCTTCGTCTCAATGAGTGTGGATTTTTTTGCTAGCGTCTTTTTAGTTAGAAGACTGTAGACAGTATATGGAAACCATAGATATAGTATATACAAGATACACAAAGGCGGCTTAGAGGCATGACAAAAATATTGAAGTAAATATGTGTTGGTGAATGTCTATGTGTAAGTTCCAAATAGTGTTGTCCACGCCAAAAGTTCTTATTATCGATTATGATGTAAATCAACGGGCGGTCTCTTTTCGTACAGAAACCAAGAAAATCATGGGTATTTTAATCCAGATGAATCTGAATCATCAGCAAACCTTAATTGTTTACAACTTATAACGACGGTGACCGATGGTGGCCAGTACTTAGTTACTTTGAGCTAATATCTGCGATACCTCCTGAGCTCGGAGGAACTGAGATATTAATTTAAATTAAATGCTGTGAAGGGAAATTTGTTTCAAATGAAATACTCGTGATAAATAACATATTTATTTGTATAGGGATTAATACTATGTTTATGAAAACACCTTCGCAAATAATGCATTATTTTAGATAAATTCAAGAAGATATTGTGAGCTAACCTTTAATGATATGATATTCTGTCATGCTATGGCGGTCTTTTTTAGAACTCTCATACACGACTTTTGCGAAACTTTAACCGTTTTCACAGCGCACGCAGTGGAAAGCTCTATGTAGGAAAAATGTTCAATCATTCTTTATTACTGCTCCACTGTTACTGCTACATTGTTTTTAGTACAACCCATATTCTTTGTCGATAAATAAGAAATCTAAAACTGAAATATTTTTTCTAATTGGTCCAGTATTTCCTGAGATAAGTAAGTTTAAACAAACAAACTCTTCAGCTTTATAATATCAGTATAGATACAGTAAATTAATTAACTCAATACTTTTATATATTATTTTATTTATTACCTTCTCAATATAACACTTTTGAGATATGTTCGTATCGTTTCCTTGCTTAATTTACAATTCATTTACGTGTTTAATTCTACGATAAGCATAGTTTCTATTAAGAGTTTAATCTGGTCTATTTTAAGTCCGCATTCATTTTTCCATCAATGCTGAACTGTGTGGAAACCTGAAAAAAACGATATTTATTTACCAATATGTATGTATGTATACAATCGATATAAATATCGATTGTAATGACGTCACCGCTTTGTCAAGCACTAGCGTAAACAAACAATTTGCTATTTTAAACATTATTTTCGCGAATTTAAATAAAAAGCACTATTTATACTCAAATATATAAATGGAAATAAAAATTATATTGAAAACTTATATTTATAAGCCAATTTCTAGCTGAAATTAGGTAAAAAATGGTTCGTAAAATTCCAATGATAAAATCGTATTTACAGTAAATGTTTATTAATTCGGATTATTTCGCCTAGTAGCATTGCATCCAGGTACAGCACGACACCATAATTGTATTAAGTAATAATTACAATATTAATAGAATAATTCGCAATAATATTTACAATTTTCACTGACACTGACAACACACCGGGCCGCTTTGGGCTCTTAGTCGCGAAAAACAATAACATATTTCTATATTTTCTCTGTCTCTTTTTCTCTCGGGCGTTCAGAATTGATTAAGGACCTCTCACTCCCACGCTTTGTGTATCTTGTAAGCGAAGCGCGCTAATACTAAATCTATGATGGAAACTACCCCATCTCTGACTGCTTTAATCATTCTTTATCCTTTCTAAGTTACTAATAGGGGCAATTTAAATTATTTTAATATGAATTTCATATATGTGCTGACATTCCTATATATATTGGAGACGGTATCTAAATGGGTAATATACAATGGGTAGGGCATGCAATCGTATAACTAACAGCACGTCCCCAGCCCGTCGGAGCCCAAAAACGGGCCGACAAACGGCGGCGGGAACGGCGCAACACCGGCGCAGAGCCAGAAGACGCACGTGAAGAGCGCCTCGGTGTCGTCGAGCGGCGCCGCGCCCCTTGGGGACACGCCCGCCCACGCCTCCGCCAGGGACCTCGCGCAGCCCCGGCCCAGGTACTAGCCGAGGGACACGGTCACGTCACTGTGTCCTCATTTCTAGGAAAGGAGGCCAACAAGTCGGAGAAAAAGAAATTTTTCAAGGTACTCTTTATATTGGCAGACTGCATGATGTTACTGCGTCATATTCTCGCGCTTCCGGGAGACACGCTTCGGCTAGGAACTTCGCGTAACCTCGGCCTAGGTACTAGTCGAAGGAACCAGTGACGTCACTGTGTTATAATTTCTAGGAAAGGAGGCCAAAAAGTCAGAGAAAAAGATTTTTTTTAAGGTACTCTTTACTTTGTCAGACTGCATGATGTTACTGCATCATATTCTAGTGCCTCTGGAGACACGCTTCGGCCAGGAACCTCGCGCGACCTCGGGCCAGGTACTAGCCGAAGGAACCAGTGACGTCACTGTGTTATAATTTCTAGGAAAGGAGGCCAACAGTCAGAGAAAAATGGACATTTTTAAAGGTAATTCTTACTATGGCAGACTGGATGACGTCATTATTCTCGCGCCTCTGGGGGCACGCCGCACGCCTCCGCCAGGGACCTCGCCCAGCCCTGGCCCAGGTACGAGCCGGAGGACACGGTCACTTCACTGTGTTAGAATTTCTAGGAATGGAGGCCAACGGTCAGCAAAAATGGTCATTTTTTCAAGGTACTCTTTACTTTGTCAGACTGCATGATGTCACTGCGTCATACTCTAGTGCCTCTGGGAGACACGCTTCGGCCAAGGACCTCGCGCGACCTTGGGCCAGGTACTAGACGAAGGATCCGGTGACGTCAC
Source organism: Leucinodes orbonalis (assembly GCA_019425675.1). Classification (NCBI taxonomy): domain Eukaryota; kingdom Metazoa; phylum Arthropoda; class Insecta; order Lepidoptera; family Crambidae; genus Leucinodes; species Leucinodes orbonalis. The sequence goes on from PQWD01011746.1 coordinate 5,226, forward strand.
TGCGGCATAATTTCTAGGAAAGGAGGCCAATAGTCAGAGAAAAATGGATTTTTTTAAGGTGCTCTTTACTATGACTAACTGGATGACGGCACTGCGTCATATTCTTGCGCCTCTGGGAGACACGCTTCGCCCAAGGACTCGCGCAATCTTGAGTCAGTACTAGACGGAGACCCGGGTGACGTCACTGTGGCGTGTTTCTAGGAGGCGAACAGCACTAGTCAGAAAGTCATTGTTTACGGTACTCCTGACTTTGAAGACTGGATGAAGTAATTGCGTCGTTATTTGCTACACTTCTAGGAGACAGACCGGGTGATGTCTTTTTCATGTTTCCTACGCCTTAGAGAGACATGCTTCGGCCAGCGACCTCGCTCATTCTCAGTCCAGGTACGAGCCCAAGTATCAGGTCATGCTTTCTAGGAATGAAGGTCCACAGCAGTAGTCAGAATAAAGAAGAACGTGTACCGTCTGGACAGGTGCGGTGAAGTCAAGGGCTACATGACTGATTTCGAAGGTAATGGCATGTACTATGGTACAATCTGAGATATGGTCGGATGCTGTCGACTGACGGTTACAGTAACCTCGGGTAAGTCAGCCGCTTTTTTATTATTGTTGTTTTCGCTGTGGCTCTTAGTCTAAACACTTTACATTGTATCATTGTTATATTGGTACTGAATCTTGACTCAGATTGTATGTTGCTAAGCTTAGATATAATCAACTAACTAGATGAACACTCTCACTCAAAAATTGTCCGCGGTAAAAGTCTGCCCATCGCGTCAGTTGGGCTGGATTTCATTCATAATCACGTCGCTTGCTACATGTCATAATGACATAGTAGTGCGCTCGTGCTTTTGATTTTGTACTCCTTTTATGACGCGATAAGGCTAAAATTTAAATGAATCATTTTACTATTAAACTATACGTATGTGCCATGGGGTTCGAAAATTTTTTGGTTGACGTTTCTTCGTGATTGTTCACCTAGTTAATTTATTGTTGATATAAGTTGCTAAGACACACCTTTAGTAACCCCACGAATGGGTACACAATTGTTTGGTTGTCACTTTAGTACCTGCAGCTTAGTGCGTGCACATAGTATGTAAGAAACTCATAGCCGCTCAAAACTACTTTAAATAAATCAATACCACATTTGAAAAGTTAAAACCATTTTGACAACCCAAAACCACTTTTTTACGACTAGTATGTTTTTTAAAACCACTAGAGGTCAACACCAATTTTGATATGTCACTACCACTTTTGAAAGGTCAATACCATTTTAACAGGTCAATACCACTTTAGACTGGTGATAGTTTTATTAGGACCAATCAGATAGTCAATAGTTTTTCAATGATTTTCGCATTGAATTGTGTTTTTGACCGACTATGAGTTTTAACTGTAACAAATACATATCACTAGTTTATGAAGATTTGTGGCAATCGAATTGATAACAATGAAGCTCTGTGTGGGTATGACATAACTCTGTAAAATGTGACCCCATCAATTTATGTCATTGTCATTCTCTTTACCAATGCATATTGCCACATTTCTAAGCACACTGCTCTGTCAAAGATGACTTGCCTTTGTTTGATAATTTCTGTTTAATTTTCAATGCAAAAAAGGCTTTCAAAATATTAGTTGAGACGCTTGTTTGGTTTTTTAGTTATTTGTTTGTTAAGCTTTTATTCATTTTACAGATACGAAAACATACAAAATTTGATTCAGAACATAATGTTATTTGAACATTAATCGTCAGGCTTAATGCATTGTATAATTTTGATTTCACGCGTGTTAATTTTTAAGAGCGTTGCAATAAAGTTGTGTGATGCACGCTTTGCAGATTTATGCTGTTGTACAAAATAAAAACTGCTGTTTTTTGGTTTTGTGTTTATTTTTTTCTGTATTGACCCGTAATGTAATAAAATCAAAAAGAAAAGACGCAAAAAAATTTGTAATGAGCGATTCATATTAAATCTTCAATTTTGCATCTTGTCTTTTTTTATTCATATACATGCTATGCTAACTATTATTTGCTGAAATGTTTATTTATTTTAGTAGGTTTGGTAGTTTTTAGAAAGTTGTTAGCAACATCTACACGTAGCTAAGTATTTTACATAGTATCAGTAGATATAATAAGATGTTTTGTATTTTAATTAAGTTATTTATAAAATAAGATATTCACACAATTTTAAAGCTTTTACACGACACGTAATTTAAGTGTTTGCTGTAGTAATAATTGTTTGTAGATATAGTAAAAATATTGTTAATTTTGGTGTTTAATTTCAAAAATCTTCCAAATTAAATACTTTTTCATTAATTTTGAGTTCGTTGCACATTTTTAAATCAGTAGATAAAATGATTCATAAATTTTATAATTTACTGAAACGCTTTATGTTTGAATTAAAGATCATTTTTAATATTTCATAGATTAATGTCGTAGATATATTTTATTTATTATTTAAAGACAGATTGTTCTAAATGCAACAAAAGTATAACAAAGTGTCAATTATTTATCTCGTTACCTCGTCTCGTTTCCTCGTCCAGGCTCCGCCATGAATTTAGGTATATTGTTCGGTTGCAATTTTTCTTCAGCCCAATTTGCATAATATTATATTTTGGATAAATATGTATGTATAAAAAAATATCGCAAATTCAACCAACCTCGAATTGGATTAATCTCGAATCAGATTATCAGTGGTTTGGTAGACTGATTTCTTTTTTTAAATTTGACGATTCAAACGTGTTTTATAAACTTCATTGAATAAATAATCTTTTGAGTTTTTGATTTGAATAATTGGGAATTGGACGAACGAATTGTACAATTAAATTTGTCTGACACGTTTTGAAATACGTACATAGTGTTGCCCTTGTCAAAAATGTAATTGAGAACTAAACAAATCATTTTTTATTCAAATTGGTTAATATTTTCCTAACCTTACCCTTCCAGTTTGAACTCGACGCCGTCGACGGGCGCGACGGCGGCGGCCGGCGCCCGCCGAGACTTCCCCAACACACAGATGGTGTTCCCGAGGAATGTGCCCTCCAGGTCCACCTTCCACTCAGGTGAGGCGATAGGAAATGTTTCATTTATTTATTCAATACATACACTATCATTACAGTACTTAAGCCTAATGCAATAATTTAGCTAAATAATCGATACAATGAATCATTACTAACGTTATAATAAATACATTCAAAAAGTATCAGAATTAGAAGTAAATATTATTATTTTTGGTTACATTAATTAATGAGATCACATATTTTTTAAATTATATAAAATCTTGTTTCATAAAACCCTATGCGAAAATACCTATATATAAGGAACAATTTCAACCATAACATAATTAAAGAAGAATTGCCTTAGTAAACTCGGCCAAGGACCAGTGGAACGTTTATGTTATTTGATGTCTCGTTCAAGACTCGTAGAGCTCTAGTAAGGGGTGCTTGCTTGCTTCAATTAACCATTTGAACGACAGACGAATCTATTGTTTCTGGCGCTTTTAGGTGTCATTGGCGTTCAGAGGGTTAAAGAAATAATAAAAAAATAGATACGTAAATTACATAAATTTATAATGAGAGTACTAACAGTTGTTTCGATTATTGGGTGCAGTTCCGGGTTCGATCCCCAGGTAGTACAAACATTAGTGGGCATCAACATGTCTGTTTGTAATGGTCTGGGTGTTTTCTATGTATAATATGTATGTATTTACAAAAAAATGTATATAACTATGTGTACGGTCTTTGACCGTGCATCGGTAACGAGATCGTGCTAGCATCAGCGATTTGGCCCTACGCAGTTGTAATGTCTAATTTACTTTATAATATTAATTTTAGTGTTCATCCAACCGTCATACCAGACGCGCGTATTCACTCACACCACCATTTAACCATTAATTACTATTAACTATTTCTCTTGTTATCGTGTTTCTAATCGGAATAAACTATTAGATATTAATATCAGTGTCTTTCTATCTCACCATCCTTTTTCTGAGTGTACGTTCCGTACACTATGTTTATCCGTTGTTTAGTACTAAAACTACAGGCTTCACGGTTAACTCGGGGCTAGATGGCGCTGTGTGAATGTCAGTGGAGATCACAGACATGCGAATATACAATTAGACTGGACGAGCCGCCAAGTTTATAGGCATTCCCAGTGTCGCAATTTCTTTTTGGTGTACTACCTGTGAAAAGTTATTATATTTCTTGATAAATTTACTGATTCATTGCGATGATGGCATGTTACAATTGCACAGGATGGCATTTTGGGAAAAAACGGTAATTTCTTCTAATATTCGTGCGTCTTGACTCGTCTCACAGAGCGTAAACTGGCAGCCAGTGTATGCTCGTTAAGCTTACATTTGTCGCACTTAAAAACGCGGCTTGCCCCATCTCCTGTATTGGGAAATCTATGGTGGAGATGTATATATTGTTGGGTGGTGCAGGGCAAACGCGGTCCCGTGGCGCGAGCGCGGGCGGCGCGTACGGCGACGGCGGCTCCCCGCACCAGGCGCGCCCCTCCTTCTTCTCCAAGCTCTCCTCCAGGTTCTCCAAACGGTCAGTACACACATACACACACACGCACATAAATATACATGCACACACACAGTAGGGAATCCTAGCACGTACTATGTGGATATCGAAGGGGTCGCTTGTTAGGGTTATTTTTATCGAACTCGCACGTGTGGATGTGGGTGTGGGGTATCAACACGAAATGATATTGAGGTTTCTAATATATTTTTTTATATGAATTGAGTAGTTTTGCGAGAGCACTTTCAAAGTGGTAAAAGTCCCCCCCCCCCCATCGCGTACTTTTCTTCAAATGGAAATTGTATTTATTTATAACTACCACAACACGCCTGAATAATAAAAGGGGTTTTATTTATATAGTTTGGGCGACTTTATGATTTCCATAAGTCCGTGCTAGGTACAACACAACTAACGAAACGAAACACGCACTTACACGTGATCTGTGAAAGAACGTTGATCAGTATATCACATCTTTGCTAGTGGTCAATTTGTTACAAGATTTCTAAAATATTTTGTACTCGTATGGCAACTTTATACTACTTAACCCTTTGCCTGCCAATGACGCCATTAGGCGCCAGACAAAATAGATTTACTATTGTGTCTGGATTCCCGGCGTTCAATGGGTTAACCACAAAAGCGTTATATAATGCGTCCGTTTTCGCTTGTTGTGTAGTACTCTGATAAGACAAGACACATACACTTTTAAACCACAATTAAATAGCAAGCTCATTCATATTTAAAATACTTATTAAATTATTCACTATTCATATAGCTTTTAATTCAATGTGAACCATTTATGTGTTTGTAAAACATTTAAAAACTTACTTCCTAAATTACTGATGTATTGTTTAAGTTTGCTAATTATGATAAGAATCAACTTTGAGTTTTTATTTATAATTATATGCTGTTATTTTTATAAAAACAACTTAAAGTTGATTCCAGTACTAAGTTAACAACAATAATGTAAACTAACATATATGTTCAATATATTTGTCTTAATTCATCACATAACACTCATAATAAAAATGGCGCACCATATCACTAACAAAGATATCACGACTAACTGGTGAAGTAAATAGTTTTAAAAATCTTTCATTTGTTATTGTCTCCTAGAAGTATCATAAGCTAGACCGCTTCAAGCTACTTCAGTCAATATCGTGGTTCTTAGGCTTTTTATGTGATTGTTTTCCGTATTTATGTATTGAAATTTATATATGGAAGGTATAATCGCGTACAAAAGCTCTAAGGCTTTTAACGTAATTGCTTTCTGTATTTATTTAAAAAAATAATTCACATATGGGAAGTACAATCGCGTACAAAAGCCTTTGATAATTACCAAAATATTCATATTCACCGCCACGCATCGATGTTAGCATACTGCACCGCTTGCCATTGCACCCTGTTTCATCTGACATACTCCGACACAATACAGTAACTTTGTTGTTTTTACCTTTTTGTACTTGACTGTACGCCAATTAGCGGACGTTTGTCCAAACTGTTTAATTGAAAAGGGTTGTGGAAAAGACTATAGTTTTGTAAAGTACCATTTATGTACAGTATGAGCTCCGATTGATAGTGTTTTCTTTTCTCGAATGCATGACACCTTCGTTTCTATCGTACCTTCTTGAATGAATACAAATTTCTTGTAACATTGAAAGCATTTGACTTGATAAAGTACAATCGGTGACAAAAGCAGTTTATCGCTTCTATAATCTTACAAATAATTTTCATTGAAAAACAGATGAGTGTATTTTAATGTAATGTAGACACTGTAACAAAGCATCGATGGAAAAAAGAATTAGTAGTGTATTTGTGAGATGGCTTACTGATAACGCGAAACATTCTCAAAAGAGCTCGCTGTCAGTTCACGAATCCTCTCTATTTCTTTTGTTTTTAGTTTTGTAAATAATAATACACCATTCGTAACACACTGTTGTTCTAACTCGTCACTGAATTAACCCATAATGTCTCGTCTTGTGATTCATTTTTGTGTGTTTATATCACTTATCGATTGAAGCTAAAATTGTCTCCCTCGAACGACTTCTGAGCTCCGATATTGTTATGTTTTTAGTTTTTTTTTATCTCGAACTCGCGTCAATACAGGGGATGCACGATGCTATAACCTCCCTTAACCTTTTCACTACAAGTAAACGTCAGCACATGATTATTTTAATTGTATTACGCCGCGCGCTCTATCCTCATTCATGCCCAATAGATTTGCGATTGTATTTTGTGACAAAGATATTTGACACCGCTTTAGTTTCAATGAGATCCCTCGACATATCTCAAGTAGATAAAACGTAGATTTCGCATGTTGTATTCCCCTACTTCGAATGAAACTTTTTTTTATTTTTTACTTTTGTATTTCGCTAACATGAGCCAAGGCAAAACAAGTGCAATGCCTATACGCTTTGAGTGTTGTCCGTAGTGGCTTTGAACGGTGAAGCGACACAACAGTTGAGACGTAAGTATTGAAGGCGTTACGACGATTCGAGAGGTGTACGGATGGAAAAAAATGTATGTAACCCTCTCTCGTGCATCCCCCGTGTTGAGACTAATTTTTTTTCTAACCGTACGCTTCTACTAACGACCGTCGAATGTCGCGTACTCTATACCATTGCGTTATCGCTTTGTCTATCCACAACCCTTTTTGCGTGTGTTGCAACGTGACAATTATATTAAATATCAAACGGAGGGGGTTTATCGATAGTATTGTGCATCTGTTTGTGTTGATTCGCGAGTTATCTTAATAAGGTCGCCATAGGGTTTTGAATAAGTTATTTGAATTCGGCATAATCGATACGCGAAAAGTGTTTCTCAAAATACAATATTCGCATGTGGGTGAAGAAACCGGTTTTATAGGACGATTGTCGTATGGTGACCTTATGATCAGTGTTTTAAAACAAGAGTTGAGAATAAATCGGTGAGCCTGAAGCAGAAGAGGGGGCGGTTCGGCTGGCCGATAGCCGTGTCGCTGACTCGTTCCGTTTTACGCAGGTTGAACCAAAACCCATGAGCCGAGCCCGTCCCGCCGCCGCCGCACACGGAGATTAAGGAAAAATAGAAAATTCGAGTATAAATTTGGCTGTGAATTTACTCATTGGCCATATTTATTTGACATTTTTTAAGTAGACTGCAAGGATTAGATTCTTCCTTATATATTATGTAACTAACATGAACCTAACTTTTTTTCTCGGGCAATGTGTTTGTTTGACGCTATAAATACCAGTTTTTGTAAGGTTTAACTTGAAATCATGCTTGTGAGCCACTGGGTAAATAACAGTGATTTTTATACGAACCGCTTATAGTATCAGAAGATGCAAGATTGGCTTAAAAATGTATACCCACACACCTTAAATAATTTCAATCAAGATTTTCTGTATTGCATCTGTGATATCCTGAATAGTTAATATTTTAGGTGTTAAAAACGTTTATTCGTCGGTTTGTGAAGCTTCCATCCTAGTTGATATTCAATTGGAATTCGATTTGTATTCATTATTAATTAATATAAAGTAATTAAAAGAATAAAAACATCGCGGCGACATTTCTGTCTACATGTTATTGTATTGAAGATGATCGTTTACTTCCCAAGTGTAATCATGAATTAGATTTGTGCCAACACGCCAGTAGGCCATAAAATAACACGGGACACCGTGGATCGTTGTGTAGAAAAGTTTTACGGGGATTTTTGTGCTTTGGTTTCCTCTGAATAACATGTGGAAGAGGTCTAGTCCCGTCGCGGTACGCATTTCATCTTAGCTATTAAGAGGTAATTGATTTCGAACGAATTCACTACATTCCAGGGTTCCGCGTATATGTTTTTAAGTTCACAAAAATGCACAAATATTTCTGTTTTTTTTCTTTTTATTTGTTTATATTTATGATTCGTTTTCGGACTCTGCTTTGAAGGAAATGTTAACAATTTCGACGACTGAAAAGAATATTTTGTATATTTGTATTATTATACACACTATACTTAGATTTTTCAGTAAATATATCTTGTTGAGCGTTACACGTGGACCATTTGAGATGCTGCTCACTATTATATTGTTATCAACGTGCGATAGATTTCAAATGTTTCCTCTTCTATATTTGTATACACGCCGTATTTTCCTAGACAATTATACATGCTTGGGGAATGGTCCACGCGATGCAATTATTAAATAATGTTTAAGGAGTGAGTGAGATCTATCAGTATATAAAATAGTAATTTTAGCAAATCCTATAGTTTGGTACAAATACTCAGTAGATGTTACCATATAGAGAACACATAGCAGCTGTATGTTTGTCACTAAAAAAAAATATTTTAGATGAAAACCCCTTTGTCCGCAACTGTACTTTTGTAGCAATAAAGAGGAGATTCATATATTGTTGAACTACTTGGAAACATTTTAATAAGTCCACGGTTAATTCTAATATCGGTGTTAGATTTGAATTTAGGGGTACTTATATGCAAAAGTAAAAAAAAATACTATCAGGCATTAAGATTTTCCATATTTTCTTATTACTCATATGTATGTAGGCTGTATTGATAAGGTTCTTTGAAATTGTACATACATGAGCGTATGATGGGCGCGTGAAAGAATAGTATGCGATACGAGTGTGACTTTTACATACGTATGTCTGTTTTCTTAACTTTTCTATATTGTAAGAAAAGTCATTATATGTATTTAATTCGTAAATCATATTTCATTAACGTTGCATAAAATAAATAAAAAATAGATTTTCTAATTCTTTTGTTCAATTGGTACAGTTATAATGAAAAATGTGTACGTTATTTGTTTTTTTTTGACAAATCAGAATGTTGTATAATAAAAAAATCGTTTTTAAGTGTCTACGATACGGTAAAGTATTTGACTGGATAATTTAAATCGTGTATTCTTTTTTAATTTTGTCAATGTCTAAATCATATTACGTATTTATGTGTAGCTAAGTATTCAGTATTTTCTGTTTTTTATATCGTGTATCTTAAATTAGATAGACTCCTGAACAAATTTATGTCAAACTGGGTGCTCTATATATATTTAAAATCTAATCATGTTTTGAGTTTTGTTTTGACTTGGCATCATTTTCAAATTAAAAATTATATAGTGCACATACTTCTTAAAAAAAAATGCATAAAATTTAGAACTAGTTATAAACTATGCCAAAAGCTTCCGTCGCTGATTAGATTTTCTACAAATGTTGGACCTTCTTAAAACCATAAACAATTATTGATATAGGTAAAACAGAGTCCCTTATTCGCATTGCCTACTTAAATCTATAAAAAAATGTATATTTTAATATAAAAATTCGAATCAGAGTGTACAGTTGAAACACAGGATACGTGCGTCATTTTCTTTTATTTTTCAGTGAGCATTTTGTTTGAGTTTTTTTTTTACTGTAAGGTTAGTATTTGTAAGTATACTTATTATTACACATAATAGGAAAAATGCAATACATTCTAACGGTAGATGCTAAGTTTAGTTAGATATTTTAATGTAATCTTTGAAATTGAGATTTTTGTTGTCGTTTCTTTTCAATTTCTTTACAATTTCATGTTTTTATTTGACATACGTATTTACTTGACTTGGCATTTTTTATAACCCTCGTTTCGTATTCAATGAATATTATCTTGGTTATACATATCGAATCGATTCATTAGATATTTGAAACAGCTCGGATTAAGAGATGTACCTATAATAGTATTTTAAATATACAAAATGTAGTTTTAAAGTAGAATACCTTATACTTCCTTTTTTGTCTTTAAAATAAATAAGATCTAGATTTTTAATTACGAAATCATTTCGATATGTTGTACTTTATGATATGTATGAAATCCATCCATTACTTAAATGTAACATGGGCATTGCTGTAAATGCATTTAATACAATATTTTTTACATGTTTGATGTTTATGCGTAGATTACTAAAAGTACACAGTTGTATCAGACATTATTGCCTTTTCGATCAGATATTTTTGTTCAAAGTTTTAAATAGCGGTGATACAATGAAATTAGTTTGAAAAATATGCGTGTTTTCATTTCATACAAATTAAAGATGGGTACCAATTAGAATTTTGTGATTTTTAACCGCAATAAAACTAGTAAATGGCCTACAGAATCTTGTTTCACGTCGCAAACTCGACAAGACGAACGACAAACTCGATTATATTGTGAATATAATTATGATGTGTTTATGGATGTGTTGCGCTTCTCCGAATAATCAGGTTTTCAATAACATACAAATGTGTTTTATTTATATATATACCTTTCCCACGTTTACTAAATGTTGGTCTAGCAAAATAATAAACTTTCTGTTTCCTATTATACTTAAATCATATTGAATTAAGTGAAATAGCTTCGACACATACGTCTTAGATATTTTTACTAGCTTAAGATTTCTTCATAGATTTTATTATCCAGTATTAGCTGTATTACTTGACACTTTATTGTTAATGAGATCAATTAATATTGAATCAAATTGCTTATTGAACCCGACTGTTTGGTATTTAATGTCACGTTGCCACGATAAAAACGCACACTTCAAATTGGTGAAATAAAATCATGTACAATTGTCAACAAAAGTGACTCTTTTATTTACAAAGAGGCCTGTTACACTTAGTAAGATTAGATTTTGTGTAGCTTACTTGACAGTTGATTTGACTCAAGTTGACCGTCAATTTAGCTATAAAGCTATATGATGTATTGATTGTCATATATGCCCTACTGTCAAGACGATAAAATTCACTTTTGTATGTGTGTATCGAGATGATGGAATGCAAAGTGTTAGGTATAACGGTGAGTATTGTTTGTTTGAGAGTGTCGGTGGCTCATTGGTATGGACTGCCTCCCTATCTGGATGTTGCAGGTTCAAACCTCGCCACGTACCAATATGTTTTCGAATTTTCGAAATTATATGTACGATTATCCGACGCTCTTGCGGTGAAGGAAAACGTCGTTAGAAAACCTGCGCACACCTGCGCAAAAATCCAAAGGTTGTACGTGAAATCTGCCAATCCACACTGTGTCCGCGTGGATGACTTAAGGTTTATACACCCTTTACGGGTAGGCACGTGCACCTCGGTGGGGACGTGTAATGAGCTGATGATGATGATTGTTTGCCAGCCTGTCGGTGCTGGGGGAGTCCACAGGGCGACAGAAACCGCGTATATTTTCCTCCCTGGACATTCAACGGAGGTACGACGCGGTACCAACGCTCCATTTTTGAGTTTTCTTTCATTAATTCACTTTGATTTTGTTTGGCGATTGGAGAACGATGCGTTTTTATTGTTTTATATATGTATTTCTCTAGTATTTAGCTATTATAGTGTATGTATATACATATATGAAGTAACAGCTATATCATCTCTATTATTAGATTTGCTTCTATTATTTCTATATTTCGTGACATGCAAGCTCTTAAGAAAATATTGTATAGAATATATTTAATATACATTAATATCAAATAAATAACATTTTAAAATTAAATACTCTATATGTATTTATACTTTTATATTCATATAAATAATATATATTTTTACTTGACTTTCTTAATATATCTTTGAAACGTGTCGTTCCCATTCGTTAACATACAAAGTTGTGTGTCTTTTATATCCATGTAATCCACCCGATGTACATAATAAAATATCCTTATTTAAGAAGACAAAGAGTTTTATAAAACATTTTGAAAACTCAATGAATTGGTTGGATTACAGTTTTTGGTGAATAACAATTTTTAATCGATCGCTTTATCCAAAATTTTCCCCGTTTGATGAGTTTGGCATTTAATTTTTGACTAATCGTGTGGTGCATTGTGATTTGTGATCTTTTGATTATGAATGGTGATGATGATAGTATGTTGTTGAAATTATAAAAAAAATATTTTGGTGGGATCATCGACTGCTGTGTGAATGGTAATTTTAAATTATTGAAAAAACTTATCTTTTTATACGTTTTTTTTAAAAGAAAGCTTGAATTTTTCTCTTGTCTTTTAAAATAATAAAGTAATATTATTTTCGGGTAAATAATTGAGGGAAGTCAAGGTAAGTTGATGCAAGGTGTGAATTTTGTTTTCAATGCAAGACATTTCTTATTATTTTATAAATACATTAAGAACTTTCAAATTTTCACCTAATTTATATCGGAATAAGCATGTATATTCATTATTGGGTAAGTAAGCATGCTGTATTTTTACGGCAATGTTCGTGTGCTTGCTTGCTTGCTTGTGTCGTGTGCTTTTGTCCAATTTTATAATATCCTCTGAATGGAGCACTGAACCTTTGATCTTTGTAACAAGACCTATTCTTTAAAATTCTATACTACTGCTCGACTTTTTTTTTAATTTCGAATTGAATTGGCCGTTTTACTTTTTTAAATTGTATTTCTTCATTAATACGATTTTAATAAATAATTATAACATTTCAAACAAAATTTTATTTAAAGGAAATGGATGATATCTAGTTATGACATTTGTTTTTAAAATGTATGATTCTACAAATAATGTTAAAACGAAATTGTTTATGTTATTTGGCGTAACTCTCTCAAACAACAGGCGTAATCATCACCAATGGTGTATTTGCGTAAAATTATTTTGACTATTGGCGTAAACAAATTGGTGAAATGACCCGTAGGCTTGTTACAAAAATGCCTTCATCACTGTGCCCGAGCCCTAGTGTTTAGTGTTAGTTTATGTTTTTCTTTTTTTAGGCCTTTGGACGGCACGACCCCGAAGCATGCCGTAGGCGCTAGCCCACAAGCCCTGCTTGGGTAATTATTTCCTTTCATTTTATCACACTTCGTTTTTGTATACCATTTTTGGATGTTTGTTTTATAACATAAATCATGTATGTATGTAGTGACCTGTTAGAAATTTAACTTTCAGTGATCAATCAATCCGTTGGTATTTTGAGAGATTTTATGGCAATGTAACTAACTGAACATATGTAACTAACTGAACATATGCTGAAGTACGATTGGGGAAACCTGGTATTATTAAAGGACCAGCCAAAAGGACCAATGTAATTAAAGTTTTAAACACTTATTCCGTCGTCTGTACTTTTGTTTTGATAAGTAAATTTATGTTGCACATAAGTATTATTATTACATTTCGGTGTAATGTCGATTTTAGGTTTTTATTTATACTCTTTGTTTAATGTTTACCTAAGTAAGGTAGTTATATTAGTTTAGGAATTACGTAGTTCTTAGTGACTTTGCAAAGAGTATTCCAGTACATAAAGTTGGAATAATATTTTGTGTACTGACCTGTTTCCGTACAGTTTTTGTTCATTTATAAATAGGGTTAGTCTCGCGTTCATAAAAAATAACTAAGAAATATGTATTATTATAAAATATAAAAAAGTGTTGTGATAAGAAATATGGTTTAATTAAAAAAATAAAGGAATCTTATATCCATAATTAAATACACCATGTATGTATGTACATTGAATTGTTGCTTCCCATAAAGCATAATGCTTTGCTAACAATTGCAATGCAAATAGCAAAGGTTATGAATATGCTGCTTGCTTAAGTTTGCCGGTAACAATATTTGGGCAAAAAATGTATATTTAATAAGCATTTACCATCTAATGCTTTATCTTGCTTCCCATAAAGTACAATTTACAATGTTCGGTAGTACATTGTACATATGTATATTCTACGAATCAAATCTCACATGTATAGTTATAGGCCTCTCATATTAAATTAATTAAGGCTTAAACGGGTGGTATTGTTATTCTCCTATTAAGAATGGAGTCCACTGCTGTACTTATACGATTTTAGGACTTTAGTCTTCCTGATAGTTTTTAAAGATTTTATCAAACAGACCGACTATGGTGTCAGCAGCCAGGCATGCCATCGTCAAAACTTTAATGGATTTTCGACTTAAAAACAGTGGATTAAAGTTCCATGTCATGTGGTCTCTATTTGGCTACAGCCTGATTTAGAGTTGAGCGACTACGAACTCGATGAAGGTAAAGCGTTGTCGGAGTAACATACTGGTATTATGAGAGCGTCGGTGGCTGAATGGTGTGAGCTGTTGCCTCCTACCGGGAGAACTGAGGATCAAACCCCGCCACGTACCAATGTGTTTTTGAGTTTTCGAAATTATATGCACGTTATCCGATGCTCTTACGGTGAAGGTAAACATCGTGAGGAAACCTGGCGCACGCTTGCGAAGAGACTCAAAGGTTGTGTGTGAAGTCTTTCAACCCGCTCTGTTCCCGCGTGGACGACTAAGGCCTAAACACCCTATACGGGTAGGCTCATTCCCCACGGTGGGGACGTCTGATGATGATTGATGATGGCTGTGCAGGCAAGGCGCCGAGGAGCAGGTGAAGCCACGCGTGCTTCGCTTTACGTGGAGCATGAAGACAACCTCGTCGCGGGACCCCAACGAAATTATGGCTGAGATACGCAAGGTAAATATGGAATTGCTAGTTGAATACTAATGTTCTAAATGTGATAGTGTCTGTTTGTTTGTCCACCGTTCCCGGGAGAACGCAGCAACGAATTGATATGATTTTTTATTTACTGAGAAAGGGACTGAGAGGTACACATGCTTCTTTTTGTCTATTTATAAATTCAAATCACACTTCCCTAAAAAATGGGTGTTGGAAGTATTGGCATTTTCCATAAATTTTAGAAAAAAACTTAGAAAGCCTTAAAATTGGTACGCTGACTATGTGGCATTAAATTAAGAATCGTGAATATTTTGGAAATCTGCTCCGCTTTAAACATTGTAATATGTGACTTTCCACTGTTTTCAAGGTAGAAAAATTCGGTATACACACTTTTTATTACCAA
Organism: Leucinodes orbonalis; assembly: GCA_019425675.1. Classification (NCBI taxonomy): domain Eukaryota; kingdom Metazoa; phylum Arthropoda; class Insecta; order Lepidoptera; family Crambidae; genus Leucinodes; species Leucinodes orbonalis. The sequence continues at coordinate 20,524 of PQWD01011746.1, forward strand.
CGAAAAAATGTCAACCTCAATTTTTGTATCTTCTCCCAGTCCCTTAACTAGGAAATTTGTGTGAAATTCTCCGCAAAATTACCGAACCCGAAATTAACGCGAGCGAAGCCGCGGGCAAAAGCTAGTATGTATATAACAGGCATTAAGAATCTGACTTTTACAAGTCAAAGGCAAGAGGCTACATTAGAAGAGTGGGATGAATTGTCACAATTTAGACACGCGGTATTCAAGCTAAGTTAAAGTAACAGAACCTGCTGTAAGCTATATTTATCAATGTATATGTCAGGTGAGCGTCGGTGGCTCATTGGTGTGGACTGTTGCCTTCCGATCTGGATCTGGTGCAGGTTCAAAACCCGCCACAACTGAAAGAAAACTAACGCACACGCGACGCTTTTACGGTGAAGAAAAACATCGTGAGGAAACCTGCGCACGCCTGCGAAGAGATTCAAAGGTTGTGCGTGAAGTCGTCCAACCCGCATTGGGCCCGCGTGGACGCCTAAGGCCTATACACCCTATACGGGTAGGTTCGAGTCTTGGTGGGGACGTTTAATGAGTTGCTGATGATGTCAGGTGCTGGACGCAAACAACTGCGACTACGAGCAACGCGAACGTTTCCTCCTGCTGTGCGTGCACGGGGACCCGAACGCGGACTCGCTGGTGCAGTGGGAAATCGAGGTGTGCAAGCTGCCGCGCCTGTCCCTCAACGGTGTGCGCTTCAAGCGGATTAGCGGTGGGTACTCTTCAAACCACAGACATCCGAACATACAATTAGACTGGACTAGCCGCCAAGTTTATAGGCAGTCCCAGTGTCGCAATTTCTTATCGGTTCTTACCTGTGAAAAGTTATTATATTTCTTGGTAAATTTACTGATTCATTGCGATGATGGCATGTTAAAAAACGGTAATTTCTTCTAATATTCGTGCGTCTTGACTCGTCTCACAGAGCGTAAACTGGCAGCCAGTGTATGCTCGTTGAGCTTATATTTGTCGCACTTTAAACGCGGCTTGCCCCATCTCCTGTATTGGGAAATCTGTGCTTCAAACTAAAGATGCACAATCTCACACAAAAAGTGTACCTAGCTAAAGTCTGGCCATCGTGTCGGTTGGGCAGAATTTCATTCATAATCAAGTCGCTCGTTTCATGTCATAATGACATATTTTCTCGTGCTTTTGATTTTTTGTTACTCTTTCTATGACGCGTTAAGGTTAAAATTTCAATGAATAATTGTACGTTCTAAATATAACAATAACTGTATGTATGTGTCATTGGGCTCGGAAATTTTTTGATTGACATTTATTTCGTACATCTTCTTTTGTGATACACACTTTACGATACTATATAATACTACTACTAGTTTTAACTCTTTTGACATGTCAAGGTCATTTAGTTTACAAAATTTGTTGATGTAAGTATCAATTTAATTTAAATTTCACTTACTAAAACGATTATTTTCCCCGGTAGACGTACAATATATTTTTTGCAATAAATTTAAAAATTGCTACTAATTGAAACATTTACACAGATTTCAGAGTTTGAAAGGTTTCAATTTTTTTGAAGTATATTTTTATTGTAAATAAATGTTTACTTGATATGATTATGTAGAATGTAATGCGCCAAACACCGTGAACGTATATCACCAGAATCAAATTGAAACATTGTTCGGTCCATCTTGAATCAATTTCCTTTTTATTGTCATTTCAGGCACCAGCATCGGCTTCAAGAACATTGCGTCGAAGATCGCGAACGAGCTCAAGCTGTGACTGCCCGGGACCGCCCCGCGCCGCCGTCGCCGACGCCGACGCGACCCCCCATC